>JAYJMB010016736.1:0-44205 GCA_036873735.1 Pouteria campechiana
CAACTCTCACCCACACCCATAGTTGTCTGCCCATGACCAAAACTGAATCATGATGGCACTCACACAAATCCATTTATAATGTCATCATTATGACATGCCAATACTATACAATACACATCATTCTGATTTTTTTTAATACAAATATACAATACATATGGAATTTCCATTTCAACCCATTATGCTATCAGGGAAATAGCTTCAACTTTGGCTCACTAGTCCCAACCCATACTTGGGATTCTTCACTTGACCTGTCAACTAAAAAAATAAAATAAGAAGGTGTGAGTTTTGGGTAAACTCAATAAGTAAGAAAGTAATAGAAAACAATAGTCAGTAATCAATAACATAACATGTTCTATTTAGAACATGCATAATCATGCTCAACATTCCAATATACAATCATACCATATCCATCATCACATTCGAGTCTAGAACATAGTATAGTCACCTCCAAAACATGTATAATCATGCCCAACACTTTCCATTCTATGTAACACCTCCACAATAAAAAATATATTTAACATTATTTACAATTGTATAATATATAATATCCATTCCTAAACAAATTAAGGGATACTCTCTATCCCCATCAAATTAAGCATTCACATGAAGCTTTATTCTCGTAGGATGGGATAATCTCTATCTCCAGCAATCACATAACCATACCATAACCAAAACACCAAGTATTTTAATCCAAGGGATACCCACTATCCCTAACCAAAACATACAGGCCCAGATACAAACAAATGGGATATTCCCTAACCCCATTCAGCATCACATTCAACTAGAAGAGGAAGCCTAGTTACCTTATCATGCCTTAAGTTCCATAATTCATAGAGCTCCACAATTTGCTTTCCTTTTATATTCCAATGTCCCTACAAGAATTATCCAATTTACATATAACAATGTCATTCACTTGCAAAAGAAACATTAACTAATTCATATTATATCAATGACAATCAGGCCACTATTGAATCCATTTATTCTTGAAGTGCATAGCAACACCCTAATGTTAATCACAAGTCTATTTAATATGTATTCTTCTTTAATCACTTTCTAATTCATATCATCCATGTATTAAAGATATGGTGTTAATGCATAGTCAATCTTAGATTGTAATATGATTAAACAATCGCATCATTTCTCTTATGGAAACACTTTATCAAACATATGATATACATCATTTGGCTTATATGTTTCTCCAAGATAATTCAACCATACTCATTTCCAATCATATACAGTAACAATTTACCATCAATTGGTCTCAATAAGGATGAATTAACCTTCATAATAATGAATCAACCTCCATCACCGATTAACTAATCTCTAAATCTCATTAAATTCCTACAATCATGCTTAATACCCAACATACATCTTATATGTAACAATCTTAATGGCTAAATAACTTTTAAACAACCCTATTAAGTCTTTAATTTAATCAATTCTTGGCTCACATAGACCATGCACAAAAACCTCATTTAAGTCTTAATAAAAAATTTGATTTCACATGTACAAATCACCCTATACAAATCCTAAAACATTATAATTAGGCCCTTAAGCATTTTCCCCATGTCAATTACACAACCACAAAGTTTTCCCAAATTTCACGGTTCACAAACTCTACGAAAACATAATTAATGATTTCTCTTGCCCAATCAAGTTTGAAAACATCATTAAGTATGAACTAATCATTTTCCCCATATTTTAAAAATAAAACCCTATCATCTTCCCCAAAAGTTACTATTCATGGATGTGTAGAAACCCTAGCAAGATAAAAACATCAAATTAAATGGAAACAAGGAGGCTTACCTTTAATGTTAAGCATGACGTCTTCCCCAGAATGAGCAATCGACCTAAAATCTCCAAGAATCGTCCATGGGTTGTAGCACACAAATTTCCACCTTCTTCCTTCATCAACATGGCCGTAAGTCAAACTTAAAGGCATCAAGTCTTGCTTTAATGGGCAAACACAGTGATTTTCTAACTAAAATCACCAACTTTTAAAGCATATCGAAGCTGGGGAAGAAGGGTTGGGCATGGAGAAGAAAAGAAGAAAGAAAATGAAATGAGATGGGCTGAAATAGCCCTTAAAAATTGCATTTTCGGTGGTCCAGTGCATCACTGACAAGTAGATGCCATGACTCTAATTTGGCTACCACGACACTCACCTATTCGCTGCTTGATGCCATGACAGTTGTTTGGCCACAGCAGTGCTCACGACGTTACCTCCTATTCACCCTATTTTTCTTTATTTTTTCTTTTTCCTTTTCATTTACCATTATTTTTCCACATCGTAGTGATAAAAATGCATCTCTTTATGCCCCCAGATAGCTAGATCAAGTCGCATATTGGCCGCCCCATTCATATATATATATCCAACTTCCACCATGATTGTTCCACACTTACACTTAAATAATGGCTTAATAAATTTCTAAATTTTCAATCAGTTCATGTTCATCATAACCTTATTAATATTTCACAACCCTTCCCATATTTCAATGCCTCGGGTGTTACACAAGCATTGGTTCCCTTGCAGCCTGAAAGCTTCTTCACTTATGATATAATGCATTCTTTATCTTTGGCCAATTTTGTGATACCCTTTGCCCTTAATCAAGAGGACTATCTGAATCTTCTCGATGAGATAAGAGAGATCCTTAGCACTTTGGTAAGTTTTTTGGGGGGAATAACTTCACCAAACTCATTAAAAAGATTTTTAGAGCGTTACCAAAGGAGAATGACTGTCAATGGGTCAAATTTGGGATACCTTTCATGTCTTCCCTTCATTCTTGAGAAGTTGGGCATCTTCTGTAATGAGTGGTTCCTTTTAGAAGGTGGTGCTAAACCAAAGACTCTGATTGCTCAAATTTCAGTCATGGAGGTTGAGTTGGCTGTTGTGCACCAAACACTAGCTTGTAAACTCACTGAATAATAATCGACTACTGTTCGAGAAGCAAAGCTCCATTTAATAGTGGCAGTTCTTAGAAGTGAGAAAGAAACAATTGAGAAGCATCACCATGATCTTTGGGAAGCATATCAACAACTAGGAGAGCAACTAACCTTCAAGAAATGTCTGATAGCTAGATGTGAGGAAACGTTGTTGAGGAGGGAGAGACCATGCAAGAATTACATGTTGTACTTGATTGTATACAAGAGCAAAAAGCTATCTTGGAGGAAGATCTCGTTGCATTGCAAACCTCTAAAGTAGATAATTCCTAGGTTGTGGAAGATTAGCAAACTTGAAAAGTAATTTTACATTACTAAAAGACAGCTTAATGCATATGCTAAGAAAATTGAGAGATACTGATTAGTCCATATGATTTCATTGTAACCCTTTTTGTTATGTGATAATTAAGTCATCTTTTCTTTTTTTCTTTCTTCATGATGTTTGGCTTCTCAATGCGTTTCTTTTTTGCTTCATGCATAACAATGATTTAAATTTTACATGCAAATCAATTTGCTTGAGAAACATTTGCAAGTTTTAGGAAAGGGGGAGCAAACTCCCCCAGCATTTGCTCCTTCCTAGCTCACACATAGTAACATTTTAGGAAATGCCCACTAGAGGGTAATTCTCCAATATCATTACTATTTACAATTCGATATGAACCATTGGCGTAAGCCTTTTGGATGACGTAAGGCCCATCCCATTTGGGCTCAAATTTGCTAATTAACTTGCCACCTACCATTAATTCGTCCTTAGCTTAAGAACTAAATCGCTCAGGTGAAAAGCTTAGTGCTTAGCTGATCGGTTATATGCTTCGGCCATGTGGGCTTGATATAACTTGATCCTTTGTTTGGCTTACAATTGCTTTTCATCCAAAGTATCAAGGTCCTCGAATCCCAACTTGACTTGTTGATCCATTGTATACCCTAAATGGACTGCGATTCTTAGTGATGGCAATTGCTCTTCCAATGGCAAGACTGCCTTTACTCCGAACACCAAGGAGTATGGAGTTGCATTAGTTGTTATGCGGTGAGTAGTGCGATAAGCCCAAAGTGCCTTTGGTAGTTTAAGATACCAGTCCTACTTGTTTTTATTTGTTATTCTCTTCATTATTCTCAAGATTGCCTTATTAAATGCCTTCACCTAGCCATTACGTTGTGGTGGTAAGGTGTGGACAAAACATGTATAATATCTTGCTTTCGACAAAATCTCACCATTTCTTCATTCTTGAATGTAGTGCTATTGTCCGATGTAATCTGGTATGGGTTACCATATCAATACATAATCTTAAACTTCATGAACTCGATTACTTCTTTAGCCCTAACTCTTTTATACGAGTCAACATCAACCCATTTAGAGAAGTAATCGATCGCTGCTAGGATGTAGCTGTATCCCTTGGAAGAGGGTGAGTTGATTGGACCAATGATATCAAATCCTCACCATGCAAATGGCCAAGAGATGCTTGCGAGTATCAACTCTAAAGGTGGTACATATTAGGTATCCCAATGAAGTTGGCATTGGAGACATGAGTTGGTAAATTGCAACGAGTCTGAGACCATCGTGGACCAGTAGTAACCTAGCCATTTGACTAGTCTATATAATCTTTAGCCAGGTGGATGTCCATCACTCTCACTAGAATGTGCTTGCATGAGTGCATATTGAATCTCTTCCTTGTTCAGACATCGGAGCTAGAGTCCATCATATGCTTGGCGATAGAGTATATTATTGTAATACACATATCAAGTAGCTCTTTTTCTTAGTACTAATATTTCGTACAAGTTTTCTAGGAGGAATCTATATTGTAGGTAATCAATGTACATCCACTGTCAATTCCATGCAAACTATGTATTCCACTCACTTGGTAGTCTCCTCATCACATGAGTTGGGAATGTGGCTTTATCACTTAACATTAACAACAACTTGTTGAACTCAAGCGATGGCTACAACAGTTGTCAAGTTTGTTAGAGCATCATCAAAAGTGTTCTCAGTCCTTGGAATATGTCCAATGCTGATTTGAGAAAGTTAATCCAATAGCCTTCACGATAAAGTGATACCAGCATAAATTAGGCTGGCAGACTTCATATTCAGTGGTTAATTGTCGAACTAATAATTTTGAATCGCCAAGAATTTCTAGTTTTGTAATTCCAAAGTTGAGGCCGATATGAAGTTTTAAAACTAGTGCCTCATACTCCACTTCATTGTTGGTATAATTCCTTCCAAGTAGAAGGAATATGTGAGGATGTCTTTCCGAGGTGAAATAAAGACAATTCTAATGCCAGCATAGACAGTTTTATTAGCACCATCGAAGTACATTTGCCAAGGAGTATTTATTTGGGCAACGAACATTTCCTCATTTCGCAAGTCTTCTTGCACAACTTCTTCATCAACTGGATGCGGTGCCAAGAAGTCGGCCAAAATCTGTCCTGTTAGTGCTTTTTGTGGGATAAAGGTGACGTCAAACTCTTACAATAGTAAAGACCACTTTGCTAATCGTCCTGATAGCATGGGGTGAGTGATCGAGAACTTGGATCTGCCTTGGAAATCAATTAGATCTCATGGGCAAGGAAATAATGCCTTAACTTTTGGGCCGCAAGCACCAATTCGAGGCATGTCTTTTCGATCAGAGAGTAGTTGCATTCTACATTGATCAATCAACAGCTAAGGTAGTACAATGCTACTCCTTACCATCTTGGTTTTCTTGCACGAGCAATGCTCCTAGTGATTGCTTGCTCATAGAAATGTACAGAATAAGGCACTTACCCTTAGCTAGTGCAGCCAAAATCGAAGGACTACAGAGCAATTCTTTGATGGTATCGAAAGTTTTTTGACAAGCCTTGTCCCAAACAAAGGCCACATCCTTTTTAAGTAGGCAGTGAAATAGTTGACATGTTCCCACTAAGTTGGGAACAAATCTTCTGATATAAGACAATTTACCTTACAAGGTTCTTAAATCGTCTATGTTCCTTAGGAGAAGCATATTTCTGATTGCCTTTGCTTTTTGTGGATCCACTTTGATTCCTTAGTGGCGGATAATAAATCCTAAGAACTTGCATGACCCAACTCCAAAATGCACATTTGAGTGAGTTTATACGCAACTTATTTTTCCTTAGCCATACAAAGACCATGTGTAAATCCTCACGGTGTTGATCATGACCGTTGAATCTTATTGCCAAGTCATTGACATAGCATTCTACATGTTTGTGAAGCATGTCATGAAAGATAACTTGCATGGCTCTTTGATAAGTTGTTTCGGAATTTTATAATCCAAATGACATAACTTTATAGCGAAAGATACCCATCGGAGTAGGAAATGCAGTGGATCCTTCATCTGCTGGCACCATCTTGATTTGGTTATAGCCAAAGTAGCCATCCATGAATGCGAAGGTGTTATAAAGTGATGTGCAATCGATAAAGAGTTTCATTTGTTGCAGTAGGAACTCATCTTTTGGACAGGCTTCATTGAGATTGCAAAACTCAACACAAACTCGAATTTGTTTATTCTTCTTCTTAATCAGGATAATGATAGATATCCATCTTAAGAACTTGATTTCTTGGATAAAGTTGGCTTCTAACAACTTGTTGATCTCATTAATGATTCGTTCCTCCCAGTTGTGTCTAAATTTCCTTGGTGCTTGCTTTACTGGCCGCCTTCTTGGCAATATATTTAAAGAATGCATTGCAATATCAGATCTAACCCAAGCATTTCAAAATACGTCAATGGAAAGACATCTTTGAATTCCCCAAGAAGATCCATCAATGATTGCTTTTCCTGCTCTAGTAAGGATTTGGTAATGAAGATAGAATGCTTATCTTCTTCTGTACCTAGGTTGAACTCCTCGAGCTTATTGATTGTTGGTTGTCTACCATCTTGTAACCCCTGTGGAGCTGCACCACAGGTAATTTCTTCTAAGGAAAATTGGAGTCGTTGTCTTCTTCTTCCTTTGAATGATTAGGATTTAGCTTATGATCGGACTCATGTGCATTATCATTATGAGTCTCACTTGCCATTTCTAACTCTAATTTAGGAATTGATGGGTCATCAACAACTTCTTTGTTGTAAGTATCATTAGGTCCCTCTGAATTTGCTTGTGCTTCTTTGTTATCAGACTTAGGTTCTTCCTCTTCTACTAATGCATGGTGAGAGGTGGAAACTATATAGCAATGTACAATTATTGGTAAGGTGATGATGACTTCGACATCTCGGACTCAGTAGAGGCTGACTAATAATCCCACATGATTGGACCGATAGTCGACCTAATACTCACACAAGAGAAATTTGAGGTATGCTCGTCATCATTGTCCACATCAATATCATCGTTTACACCAATTCTATTGGGTATCAGAGTCTCTTTGATTTTTGTTTGGTCAGAACCAGGATAAGCAAACTAGTTACCGACAAATAAGGTTTATTTGGAAAAATGTCAAGGAGGTCAATCATCCTTTACATCCCTTATTGAATTTCTAAAAATTTTTAGCGGACAGGAATTTCTTAGGTAGAAGATCAGAAGTACGACGTTACCCATAGGGCAAGCCCATCTCCCTAGCTTTCCTTTTTCTATTGGGGATTATAGTTCAGGTTCTTTATCCTAAATGATTTCTAACTCAGCTAATCAAGTCAGTGGCCAATTACACTCAACCAATATGAATTGAAATTTTCCTCCTTTGATTTCCCATCTACTGCTTTTGGTGCTGGGGTTGGATGATGTCCCTTTCTTTGCTTGATTGGGGATCCTAGTGTTAATCTTGAAGCGCAATCACTGTATTGGTTTCAAGACTACTTGAGAGTAGCTTGGCACTGAAGGAGACAATATTGGGGGAGTAGTTGTTATTCTCCTTGAACCCAGAGTATTGATTTAGAATTGGGTGTTCTTGACCAGTGCCGGTTGTGGCAGCATATAAGCTCTCAAGGAGTTCACAACTTAATTCTAAATCCAGTTGGTGGAGGTATGGTTTGCTCCCTAACTATTGATGGCCTGACTGATCCTCTTCTAAGTCCTCTCCCGGTTGGTCTTGATGTTGATGTCCCAGCCTGGAAGGCAAAAGATTGTGGAGTTAGAAAATTTATGATTGGGCTCCAACTGAATATATTCTAAGTTGGTGGAGTTGGTGCTAGAGTAAGAGTGATCGGATGTTGCGGTGGTTGTGGATGCTAAACTGACAACTCATCTTCATCATTATCATCTATTTGGAGCACTTTCAACTCTTTCATAAGTTTCAACTTGTCTTCTTGTGACATGCTTGTCATAATCTCAAAGTGTGAAGACATTAGTGATGAAACCACTAAGAATGGGATTTTCCATGGAGGTACAACTTGTGATGAGAGTTCTTGTGAAGTAGACTTGCATCTCTTGGTGACAAACGACTATTGCCTTCTATCAACAGTTGGCTTGGACAATTCTTTTGGCTTCATTTAGTGCCAGCTCATAGTATTGGGCTTCTGAGTATAACACCTCTAAAATTGTGAATGGCCATACATCGGCTGATATGCACATCATCACGCCTTCCTGGTAGAATTTGAATCATTGATATGCTGTGGATGCCACAACTTGGTATCGATGCAACCATGACCTACTAAGTAACAAGTTGTAGGACATCAATGAATTAATAACATGATAGTTAACCTTTGTAAGGAACCCTTGAATGTCGAGACTTAAGGTGATGGTCCCCATCATCCTTTCATTTTCTTATTTGAAGTCTTGGATTATGAGAGTGGTGCTTTTAAGCATAGACAGGCACATCCTAATTTGCTTTGACACCTTGAGTGGAAGAGTATTCATTGCAGATCTTGGATCTAGCATAATGCAGTTAATCCTTTCTCCAGCTAGATAGTTGATGAGAATATAAAATGTCATATGTTATTCCATTAATATTTATTCTTTTATACTTATTTGGTGCCTAAATATATTCACTATTCTTATATTTTGATTTAGGAGACAAATGGAGTGGTTAAGTGCAAAAAGAAATTAATTGGATAATTTTAGACAACTTTAGCATCACTTGAAGGCCATTTTTGTTATATATGAAGACTGATTCAACAAACATGTTAAGGATAAAAGTTTCATTTTTTTAAGTTAAACATCCAAAAAATGAAGAATCATAGGATTTAGAGATAAAAAGTGAAATTTATGGCCAAAACATTGCAGCAATCTTAGACTTCAGACCTGCTAAACGTGAAACAAGACATCACTTATATCCAATTGTTGACGCAGATGGAGGCTGATATGAAAAATTTTTCAACATAAAGTTTTATCTTTTAAAATTATCTTTCTAACTCATTAATAATCACATAATTCTAATATAGTATAAGAAAGATATGACTAAAATAGTGAACCTATCTATGGTGAACAGTGAATTGGGTGCAAATAATGCAAGTAGCATTTGGACAACAATTTTGGTGCTTTGGCGCCATAATGCAATGTTGAGGTGCTAGTGTAAGTGCAGAAGTGACTTATTTTTAGCATTTTTTGATTATTTGTGCAAGGGCAACATGGAAAACTGTATGGAAAAAATAGGAAACAAAATTTTTTGGGGTGTGGAATTCATCTCTTCTCTCTTTTCTTCTCTATTTTCTTTTCTTTAAGTTTTCATGGCACTATGTGGCTAATATCTTATACTTGGTCAAGGCAAAATGAACCCTCAAAATTAATATACTATGAGATCTAATTAGTTTTCATTGTTCAATTTATCCTTTGAGTATTGAATATTCTTCTGTGTTTATGATCATGATTGTTGCATGTGATTGCAAGGAAGACCAACTAGTTTATTATTTATTGCAATATACTACTGAATTAGATATCAAATCCATAATTGTTCGATCTCTCTAATTTGTAAAGCAACTAGGATTTAATGGTTTACTGCTTTAGTAGTTATTAAATCTTCAAAAGAATATTTGACTAAATTAAGTGTAACTGTTGCTGCTTGTGTTCTTTAGCTTCAATAATCTCTATAAATCTTAAAGCTGCTATTAGATTAAACCTCTAGCATTGGTCTGGGGTTGTTTAGTAGTTAGGGTTAATTAGATCACTGATTTCTAATTAACTATAGTGAAGGACAGATAGGAAATATAGTTCCAATGGTGAATATTCAAAGTGTGAATTGATTTATACTTGCATTAATGATCAATTATAAGATTTTGATGATGGATGTTGACTTACTCTCACTACTACAAATAATTTAATTAGAGTATAGGTTCTAGATTTGGTTGCCTATGACAGCACACCAATTTTGGTGCCATTGCTGGGAGTAATTCTAGCTGACTTTTGTGCTTTTGTGATCCTTGTTTTGTTTTTACAATTTTTGAAAAAAAATCCTTATTTATTTTTAGGTTTTATTGGGGTTTCTTTGATTGTTTATGATTGTTACTCGATATTCTAGTCAAGATGATATGCAATACAAACTAGAAATAGAGAGAACTTTGCATAGGTTAAGGAGTGAAGCTAGGAGAAATTATGAAGAGGAGGAAATCATGGCTGGAAATTGGACTTTGAAAGAGCTTGTTGCCCTTAATTTGGATCAACAACCCTTATGCATAACATTTCCTACTTTAGATGCTCCTATTAACTTTGAATTAAAATTTGGACTAATACATCTCTTACCCACTTTTCATGGTGATCCCCACAAGCATCTAAAGGAGTTTCATTTGGTATGTATGAGTATGAAGCCCACGGGAGTGAGTGAAGAGCAAATAAAACTAAGAGCCTTTTCGTTCTCTTTGAAGGATTTGGCTAAGGATTGGCTCTATTATCTACCCTCTGGGAGTATTACTACATGGAATGAGATGAAGAGGTTGTTTTTGGAGAAATATTTCCCAGCTTGAAGGACAACTAACATTTCAAAGGAAATTTGTGGTGTTAGATAGCACATTGGAGAATCCCTATACGAATATTGGGAGTGCTTCAAGAAATTATGGCATGCTACCCCATCATCAGATTGTGAGCATCCACTCATCTAGTATTTCAATGAGGGCCTTCTATCCACTGATAGGAGCATGATTGATGCCGCTAGTGGAGGAGCTTTGGTGGATAAAACTTCCAAAGTTGCAAGAAACTTGATCACAAACATGACAGCTAACTCATAGTAATTTGGCACTAGTCTTGACTCTCTATCCAAGACTTTTAATGAGGTAAGTATTTCCTCCCTTGAATAATAGATTGCAAGTCTAACTTCTCTTGTTCGTCAAATGGCTGTAGCAAATACGCAAATGGTGAAAACTTGTGGAATTTGTTCAGTGGTAGGGCATCCAACTGATACATGTCCAGATCTTCAAGAGGAGCCAACTGAGCAAGTGAATGCAATGGGTGGTTTTTCTAGACAACTACAGAGGAAGAATGATCCTTATTCAAACACATATAACTTAGGATGGAGGGATCATCCTAATTTTAGCTATGGGAATCCACAAGTAAATTAGTCTGTGACCCAAAGATGCCTAAGTTTCTAGCAGTATCAGCAACCATATCCCCTTAGATAACAACCACAGGGATAAACTTCTAACTCTAGTATGTCTTTAGAAGATATTGTTAAATTTCTTGCCACTAATACTTTACAATTTCAACAGGAAATGAGACCTAGCATTCAAAGTTTGGAGAACCAGGTAAGTCAGATGACAACCACAATCAATTGGCTAGAGGCATAAAGTTTGGGGAAATTGCCCTCTCAAATGGTGGTGAACCTAAGAGAAAATGTGAGTGTAATTATTTTGAGAAGTGGTAAAAAGTTGACATTCCATTAAAGGCAACTCCTACACTAATAAAGTAAGAAAAGGAGAAAAGTCTTGTTGTAGACATGGACATTCTTGAAGTAACTCAACGTAAGTTTCCGCCACTTTTGAATATAAACCAATGCTGTCTTTTCCTCAAGCTTCAGCAGAAAAAATTAAGGACTATAAATATTTTTATGAGAATTTTCATAAATGCGAGGTAAATATTCCACTTTTTTATACTATTAAACAAGCACCTCATTATGCTAAATTCCTGAAAGAATTGTATACAATAAAGAGGAAATAAAAACTTAAGGGGTGTGAAAAGGTGAGAGTAGGTATGTTTACTATCCCTTGCATGATAGGTAATACTAGATTTGAGAAGGCCTTGTTAGATTTAGGAGCTTGCATTAATGTCATGCCATATTCTTTATATGTTTCTTTGAAACTTGGAACTTTGAATAAAACTGGTGTTGTAATTCAATTGGCTGATAGATCTAATGCATATCCTAAAGGTGTAGTTAAGGATGTTCTTATACAAGTCAATAATTTGGTTTTCCCTACAAATTTCTATGTGCTGGATATGGGGAATGGTGATCAAACTCTAACTTTGTTAGGAGGATTATTCCTCAAGACATCCAGAACTAAGATAGATGTTCACTTACCATGAAATTTGATGGTGAAATTGTTAAGTGTAACATTTATGATACCATGAAATATCCTGATGATGACAATCCTATTTACTTTATTAATGTGATTGATTCTTGTGCGTAGGAAGTTTTTGAACTTAATGGAAAAGATGAATTGGAAGTTGCTGATAGGTGAATTTTATTCACTTAAATCTTATATTGTTTAAGCTTAGTTATTTGTGAATTATTCAGAATCTCATCTGTTGCACATGTGTTTTTATGTATTTTTCTAGGTTCAATGGAAAGTGGGAAGCAATGAAGCAATACTGAAGAAAAGAAAAGTGCATTTGAAAGACGGAAGAAAGGATCTAGTGGAACAAGCAAAAAGTAATAGCAAGAAGGCAGCAACTTGGGTGCCCCAACGCCCAAATTCGGCGCCTCGACGCCACATCACACAAAAGCCGCCATTGTAGGAAGCAACTTGGGCGACCCGGTGCCCACACCTACTATAATGCTACTCATACCAATGTTAATATAAAAGAGTAGTTTTCTTAGGGTAGAGGGGAGTTTTTCTTGAGTCTTTTTGCTAGGATTTTTAGGGGCTTTTTGCTAGGTTTTTCTTGGAACATTTTGGGAGTTCTGAGGAGACTTTGGAGAGAAGAAGATTGGTTTTTGAAGATTAAGAGCAAGAGCATAGATTTAATTATTGGAAGTCAAGCAGAAGGGGGAAGATCTTGATTTTCTTTGTTTTTACTTGCTTTCTTTCCTTAAATTATGGATTGAATTTTGGGATTGAAACTTTGATGATGTTCAATGATTATTTGATCGATTATTCCTACATCATGAGTGGCTAATTTGACCATTTCTAGAGGAGAGATGGATTTTATGTGGAATTCATGGTATAATCAATGATTTGCTTGATTTATCTTGCAATTGGTTTATTTGTGATGATTTATGATAAATTCTTCCAATTTATTAGTTGTTTATTGGATGATCAAATATTTAACGTTTTACATTCTGGAGAGGTTACCTCAAATAGGATCTAGGCATCATAACATAAAATCATAGATGACTCATCAGAGCTTCCAGGTTTTATGAATTCATTACAAAGAATCCTATATCTTAATGCATTTCTAATGTTCTGATTTTTATAGGTATATCAAAATTAGAATTTTGGGAATAGATACTTGACTTAGCACTCGGGAGAAGGAGTTGAGTATTGTTGCATTCTTGATTTATAAACTAATACAATGATCAACCTATAATAAGTTGAAAATATCATGAATGAAGCATAAATGAAATCAATCCTCTAGAGTTTCAATACCTTGATTTATTCTATTCAAAGCTTGTCCATTGTATTTGTTATTCAATTCCTTATTTTTTGGTCATCCAAATAAAGTTGGAATTATTCAAATCAATAGCTAGTGATTAATTAAAATACACAATCCCTATAAATACGAAACTCTTTCATCATTATATTATAAAACTTAACGTTGTACACTTGCAGTTAAATTCCAACGATCAAGTTTTTGGCGTCGTTGCCAGGGATTGTAATTATTTTGATTTTTCACTAATATAGTGAAAAGATAATTCTAGTTTTAATTTGTATTTTTTTTATTATACTCTAATTTTTCTTTTCTTTTATTTGATATCTAATTCAATCTATTTTTCTCTTTTGACAGTGCATGCAAAATCTCTTTGCTTGAAGACATGGCATTCAATACCTTCCACTAGGCTAATGAACACAATATGGTAAGACAAGTCTTTGATTGTTTTGAAATGGATTGAATCATAGCTCTCACTATTCAAATGTCATCTCTAACTCACCAACTAGCAATAACCAATTTAGCATCAAAGGGAGTTCCAATTTTGGGAGAGTCTTCCTCTACATTTGGATCATATATAGCTACAGATCAAACAAATGGAGAGGTGCCACATGTGAATAACTGGGGCAACAACAATAATCATGGAAACAACTTATCATATCAGTATTATCTAGGATTAAGAGATCATGAGAATCTATCCTATGGAAATCCTAGGAATTCCATAAACCACGCTGCTAGTTTTCAACCTCAACCAACTAAGAAGAAGCCATCACTTAAAGATCTCCTTAGTACCTTTGTAATAGAAAGTCAAGCAAGATTTAATTGGAATGAAGAAAGACTTGACAATATTGAGGTGCAAATGGGAAATATAAATGCATCCATCAAGTCTTTGGAAACTCATATTAGTCATCTTGCAAACTCTGTCTACAATCCAAACGAAGGAATTTTTTCAAGCAACACTGATTTTCTTGAGAATTTGGAGGATTGTGTTGCTAATGATGAAAGTGTTCAATATCTTTTGGAACATTACAATGAAAACTCTATAAGTCAGGATATTGTAGATAGTAGGGGGTCATGGAACATGTTTTGGCTTTGAAAGAGTTATCAAAAGAAAAAGTCAGCAGCAAGGTGGAACCATTAGAAGAAGAGTCATCAATAGAAGAAGTTAGAGCTAATTTGGAGTTGAAACAATCACCATATCTCTAAGGTATGAAATTTTTGGCATTGATTCATTCTTTCCAATGATTAGTTCTTCTTCTTGTACAGGTATGGAGGAAGAAAAGCCATGGTAAATTCAATACTATGGAGTGAAGTTTAATATTTTCAAGGAGATGAAGTTGTACAATGTGAATAATGATTGCTTCAAGATTGATGTGGTGGATGATATCATTGAAGAACTTTTAGAAAATCCCATAGACAACACTAAAGCAATTGAGTATATGTATCAACTAGGTGGTCAAGAAAAAATTCTATATGCTAAGGCCTATATTTAAAGAACCAAAGCACCGAAAAGCTAAAATCCACTTGAAAGAAGGAAGACATGAGTCAGACTAAGATTATAAATCAAGCACTTCTTGGGAGGCAACCCAAGTTTCTAAAATCATTCTCTTTTTTATTTTCTCAGAATAAATTATTTTTTGAATGCATAACTTTGTTTAATGCACCCATTTCATAATAGTTGCATTAGTCTTGTGGTGATTTCTAGTCTTCATCATACATAAGTTAATCATCTTGACTCTTAAGCTGATGAGTTAATCAGTGTTGGTAGGGTGGAACTCCTTAATTGAAAACCAAAGAAGCAAGGCTCACATTAATGTCATAATTGAAGTAACAAAATGGACACAGGAGGCAGCGTTGTGGCACCACTCTACAGTTAAGCTAGATAATTGGTTTGTGCTCCATTTCCTATTTTCTATTATTGCCTTCGTTTCGTCTCTTGTTTCCCTTCTCCACACACTCCACCACTCCAAGCATTACATTTTTTCACCAAAACCCAATCAATGAAGCACTATCCCTCCAAACTCCATATTCCAAAATGTCCAAAACTCCGTTGTACTTCATCTTCTTCAAGCATCTTCAAGTGCATATCAAGGAGCAAATTTGGGAAGATGGTCTTTCATGGAACCAAGTGTTTGTGGAAGCTTGAATCAGAGTGCCAGTTTGGTGGTTTTTTCTTCACCTCCCACATTTTGACCTTATCCCCCACCTTCTAAATCCGAGGAGTCTGAGGACAATGCAAATGATTGAAGATGTCTCAATTAGGGAAGTCCACACTTTTCTTGTTCTCTTTCAAATTGAAGACAATGTTCATTTAAGTTGGGGGGGGGTATTTTTTGTCTGATTTTGTGTGTTTTTCTTAGTTTGTGTTATTAGAATTGTGTTTGAGTTCAGTGAAATGTTATTTATGTGAAAGAAAATGAAAATTTTAGGCATTGATTAGGGTTCTTATAGGAGACCAATGATATGAAAAGATGTATAACAATGTCTTAAGAAGAAAATGAAGGATGTCAATAGTGTTTGTGTGGTTGACTTGAATACTTGTCTAATTTACTTTAGATTCCTTACACATTTATTCACATAGCCATCTTTTTTAAATTCATTGAGTACTTAGCAATAGTTTAGGCGACTAACTATGAATAGCTCAATTTAAACTCTAGAACTCCTTACAACTAATGTTTGAGATAAACATTAGATGGCATAAAATAAAAGAATGAATAATAACTCATTATATATTTGGGGGGATCACATCTCCATGAAAACAAAAGAAAACAGGTTTGGGGGTGTGGTAGTAATACATCCTAAAATTTGGGGGGATGACATTCCAAAGAACTCAAAAGAAGATAAGTTTAAGGCTTGTGATAGTAATATAGCCTATAAAAGGAAAATAAGAAGATTAAAGATGGAAGTAAAGAAAGTGAAACATCATTTTTCTATCTAGTGTAGTCTCTCTTAATTTGTGAAATGAACATATGGAGTTGGAATTAAACATGTATTACTTAGTTGCATTAATTTATCTAAGTAAGAAGTGATTTGAATTGGAATGGCTGTAACTTTTTGCACATACACAAGGAGTCAAAGTAGATAAGATGATGTTCAGGTTCAAATTCTAATCATACATGACAATTCAATATTTTCCTCTAACTATATTGATTTTATTGAGGTCTTTGGATGATAAATGTAACAACTAGGGTGTTGACTTTTGGGTAACGATGTGTTGGAACACATTGTAGTTGTTTGAAGTATTTCTATAAATAGAGAAGAATTGAAATGTGAAAAATTTTGCTCCATTATGTAGAAGAATGAATTATCAAATTATGAATAAAGTTGTTATATAATGGGAGCGATTAAGAGCCCATGTATTTGGAAATGATCTTGACTAAATTGAGGGCAATAGTTGTGTATTTTAATGATATATCAAGGAGAAAATCATGGCTCTAAAAGGCATATTAAAAAGGGAGGAAATATGAAGAAAACAAATAGAGAAATGAAGGAAACCAGGGTGCCCAAATGAGGGCATGGTGCCAGTTCATGAGGCAAGTGGCAAGCAGTGGCCAGCAAATCTAGTGCCGCAATATTGATGTTGGTGATGAGGCAATGGAGCACCATTTTGCGATTTTTAGGGGCTGTTTAGCCCATTTCTTTTTCCATTCGTTTCTTCCCTCTTCTTTCTTACCCTAGTTGCTATCCTAGGCTGGTTATACCCCAATTTTCATGATGATTAGCTAGAAATTCATTCTAGTTGGGTGTGTAACCACTACACTACATGATTGCTCTTAAGCCTTAGTTGTTTGGATGGCAAAAGAGGAGGGAGCAGTGGGCAAGCTAGGATTTTTGGAGGCTAATGGTATCTTTGAGGATGGCTTTTCATTTTGAAGTAAAAGCCACACTTGAAATTAAAGGTAAACTTCTTTTCCCCAATTGAATTCACGATTTCTATTTGCTAGGGTTTCATGTTGTTCATGAATAGTGATTTTTAGGGGAAAATGATATAGAATCATGGGGGAAATGTTTAATTAGTATATTAAAACGTCTTGAGGCTTAATTGGGCATGAGAAATGCAATTTTGCTGTATTCCATAACTAATTTGGGATTAAAAATAGTGATTTTGTGCATAATATATATGAGCAGCAAATTGATTATATTAAGAACCTAATTAGATTATTTTTAAAAGCACTTAAATGCTAATTAGGTTGTATGATGATTATGTGTTGGTGGAAATAGAGTTCCTTTAAAACATCTTTTTGAAATGTTATGATTAAGGTGTTGCTTATAACATGTTTGATGAAATGATTGAGCAAGAAAAAAGATGGGATCGATTGACCCCATTGCAGCCACAAGTTGGGCATTAAATGGGCATTTAAAACAAGTATTGAATACATGTAAAGAATTATAAAGAAAGGATTGAAGTTGAATATCAATATAAATGATGTTAGATTGCGAATCTACACCTAAATTGCATTAGAAAGCTATCTCATAAATGGATTGCAATATGGATAGATCATAGCATATAGTAAATGATAGTTATTTGACTTGAATTAGCTTAATGAGAACTACCTTTTGTATAAGAAGCATATGTAAATTAAGTTGTAATACATGTGATCTATGTTGGATCATCTCAATAGGATGGAAAGTCATGGATATTGAGGAGTGTAAGTTGATTTTGCATTGAGGTACATAAGCTCACTTTTCAAGTTGAATTTATTGCTAGATAGGGATAACAATTATCCCATTGTCTATATTTGTTTATATACGTGCATGCTTGAATGAATGAGGATAATAGATATCTCATTATGTTGTATCATTTGATGTTATTATGTCACGTAAATGTATGGATTGATGACTGATGAACATAATAGGTATCCCATGTTTGTCTGTTACACATGAGTGTATTAGGGATAGAGAATATCCCATAATCCTTAAGAATTTATGAGTTAATGTTAAGTGTCCCAGAATTCTTTATATGATAATTGAATAAATGTGTGTATTAAATGAATATGGTATAGTAATGAATTACCTTGATGTAACATTTGCAAAGATATGATTAATATGCTTTAGTGCCTGTATGCCATAGTTATAATATATTTGGTGCCTGAATGGCACAATTATGATAGGAAGGCACTATTATCGTATGAAGTATTAGAGTGATCTAAATGTGATAATATATAATATAATAGAATGGTGTAGAACATACATTGGAATGATGAGGACGTGAGCCTCATGAGTATATTCTCAAGATTAGATTATGATGTATTTATTCATGTTTTGATTTAGAACATTGTGCTTCTATTTTACTATTATTTTCCATTCAGCCTACTTATTAAGTTCGCCCGCCTTCTTATTCTTATTTTTTTAGTGGACAAGTCAAGCAAGGGAGCCCAAAGATGATGATTTTTATTATTTTTTATAGAATTTAAAGTTGGAAATTCCCTGTATTCTATGTATACATATTCAAATTTGTAATAAATTAATTATTCATGTGTTCTAGGTATTTAAAAGAGTAATGTATTGGCATATCGTAGTGGTAAATATATATAGTATTGTGAATGGATCTGTATATTCTAGTTTTATTTATTGCCATCATGATGTGACTACTGTTCTAGGCATCTATGGGTAAGTTAGGCTAGTTTAGTGATTTATGGCTTTGCTTTATAGTTATTGAAATTATAGTTTTATAGATGATTAATGTATACACAGGTTTAGATCCATATAATTTATGGTAGACTCTATCAAATTTTGGTAGAATATTTTCCTTAAAAATGGAGAGATTATAAGGTGATGTTAAAATGCATAGGCCCCTATGCAAGGCATGATAAAAAGGTATTAGAGCTATGATTCTCTGATACTAGGACAGTATGGTATGTGATAAGTCTTAGAATCATGATGGCAATGCCTATTGGAATGAGATAGAATATGACATGCATAATACAAGTCTAATGAGTCTTGATTGTAAATATGTTGATTACGAATATATCTTAGGCAAGATGACTTGTTAATGATAATGTAATGGGAAAAATATGTTTAGTCATGTTGAATATTGGGCTAGTAAAGAGGATGCATGTATTAGGGGCATGGATACATATTGCATTGTCAAGAAACATAAAATGTGATGGATTATAACATAGTACTTGTGAATTGATATGATAATGCTAGAATGATAAGATTAGTTTTGGTCATAATGCGATAGTGTTTTATGTGTGAAAAAAGAATGTTGCTTTTGGGTATGTGTACCCCATACATTGGTGTGTGAGGCTAAATGGGAGTTTGTATTATAAGAGCATGTACATCCTGAATATGTGGACTACATGGCATCGTCATGAGTTATAATTTATTCAAGAATTTTATATGTATTGAATTCTTATATTTTGCACATGGTTTATTTGGAATGAGTTAATTACAATTTGCACATGGTTTATGTGGAATGAATATGAGAGTATTTTGATAGAATAAATATGAGTTCAATAAACAATTACATATGTGGCATGGACGTTTGATGGCATCATCTCTAATTTGATTAACCTATGATCCCTAAGGAGCAATGAGGGTGTGGTGCCATGGATGGTAGTAAAAGACTATAGTGGATGTGGCAGGGTTTGTAGCCAGGGACATGGGGAGGGACTAGTGCGTATCACGATGAGAATAGGAATTATAAAGCCCTGAATGATAAGGCTAGCTATATACCCTAAAAATGATATGCCCAAATAGCCCAACCAGTCTGAACTTGAGAGATAACATAATGAAAGTGCTTGAAAGGCACAAATATGATGTGGTATGACTATGATAGTGCCTGGAAGCCCACTAAAAAATCCACTGATATGATATGACTATGCTTGGATGGTTTTGATATATTCGATAAGACACGCGCAGGGTGCATGTGGATATGCCTTGGTAGCAATCTGATAAGACAACTGCAAGGTTTGTGTGGATCATAGCTACGATAGATATCCATGGGGTATTGTTATGCTGTGGGGTAACATAGTTTCATACATGATAGGCATCCATGGGGTGCCGCCACGCCATGGTGGGGGCATGGTTGCATGTAACTCTAGACACTCTTGAGGTGTCGCTATGCCTTAGTAGTGGCATAGTTATATGTGATATGCCTAGGGAATGATAGTACCCAAATGTGACTTAACATATCTAGGGAATGATATTACCTAGATGCCTAGGGAATGATAGTACCCAGATGCCTAGGAATGATAGTAACCAGATGTGACTTGACACTCATGTAGGGTGGAGGCCTAGATGGCTTCCTATCGAGACACCTGGGTTGAAAAGTAAAGTGGGATTCCTATAAAATATATAATACATGAAAGATAGTAAGAGAAATTATAATATGTAAGATTGATCTGTATGTAATGTATAAGATATGAACCTATAATGTATAAAATTTAAACACTAAGGCCTTATAATTATTATATTTGATTCCATTAATAAATGTAAATGATGCACCTGATATTCCTGTGCTACAATGAAGGCAGGGTACTATAGGAAGCACAATGTTGTTATCATGGATCTGGAAACATTAGTTGATGGGGTTACAGGGGTAATCCAATTGTACATTGAAAAAGGGGACAGTATGATAATTACATTGGTAAATTCTATGAAATAATAAACATGTATATATGTAAATAATGAAATTTATCCAACATATCACTAGAACATAATAATGCCATGTGATTGTGGATGCCTTGATTATAAGGTGAGATTCGATGAGGTCTATCATAGTCAATATCTGAGAATGATATGCCTTGATAATAAGGCTGATTATGAAAATTTTTTATGGGCATGGGCAAGTACATCTCAATGTGGGGATGGGAGGCTGTGTATGAGCCTTGGCTAAAATCACGTGAATATGAATAATGGGCCTAGACAAGTGCTCCTCGAGTGTAAGGATGTGAGGTTACATACGAGTGTGTTATCATAGTATGTGCATCATGAGTATGTACCCTAGGGTGATAATCTGAATATGTTGCTTACATGCGTAATATTAAAGGGTTCTGTATCATTAAACTCGTGCAGTGAAAGGCCCCTATGATAGGGGAAGGTAGTAAACATTTGATTGAGTTAGAGAAGATTTTGTACATGGACATTATGAGAAGTTTTAATGATGCCATTTTGTTTGATATGCTTATAAACTTGATAAATAAGATGTTTAAACTTTGTTGAGATCAACTTATGATTATATTTAGTGATTTTACTAAGAGAAATTACTAAAGGCCACTGGTGTCAGTGGAGGCACCTGCCTCTTGAAGAGTTCCTAACCTTCAATCCAAAGTTCTCTATCTCAATGAGAGAGGGAGGGGGTATTTATAGTTTTTGAGCCTCTGGGGCATTTCCAAAAATTAGAGTTCAATTTCACTTCTGGGAGCATTTCTGGAAATTGGAGTCTACCTGCACTCCTATGGGCATTTTGAAAATTGAAGTATTTGTTTTCTATTTCCTATTTTGATGATGAACAAACTTTGATGAAATAAGTTTTACTATGTGGTTTGATGATTTGATGATGATGATATATATATATGTGATGTAAATGAAATGCATGTAATCAGGTTGCTTGAAGTGATGGATAGAATGTAAATAAATTCTTGGAAATAGGTTAAAGTTGAAAGACGTCAGATGGGGAAATCCATCGATGTTTTTGGTTAGCAACCTCGACGGATTTGTAGTTAGGGACATATCCAGTGAAGTACAACATTGACAAATTCAAATCAAGTAAAGTTGGCACTTGATGAACCTTGACAAATTTGGAGTCAAGGATATATCCATTGAAGTTAAACTTCAATATATTTTTTCTATGAAGGAAAACATCGATGGTTTAGCATAAAATGTCAATGAAATTTTGGTAATACGTCGACGTTTTGACACCATTGCAAGAAGTTACAAAGAGCCAAAAATGAAGTAGTTTGACATTTTTTTTAACCTCTTTTGAGAGATTATCTCATAGCAGTTGAACATCTATATTAATGGGAGATGTGTTGAAAGAAAAAGTATGTGCATAAGAGTAGAGAAATCTTGTAGCGTGATCAAGAGAAAATCAAGAGATCAAGATTATACAAAGATTCTAACACTAGTTTTGAAAGTGAATGAACCTTGGATAATCAGAAGCACTGAAGTCACTTGAGAGTTGAATTAGTTATAAGCCTTTTCTTATTACATTCTTTATGTATTGATTGTACCTTGGTTTGGGTTGTAAACTAAGAGATAGTTGAATCATTATAGGTTATGTAAGTGATTAATCTATATTGTTACTTGGAAGTATAAGTCTAGAGAACAAAATATATGTACCACTGTAACTACGGGACTAAGTTGACTAGTGGAACCCAAGTCCATGATTATGACTTGGAGAGTAGAGTAGGTAAGGAGTGTCGAACTACTATAAAATCTGTGTTCTAAATTCGTGAATCATTGTCTCTATATTGCATTTACTCACTTTCATAAGATTGCATTAGTTTAGTCATACTGGGAGACCAACATGGAGTTCAATTGCACTTCTAGAGGCATTTTTGGAAATTGGAGTTTTGCTACACTCATAAGGACATTTCTGAAAATTGGAGTCTAGTTGCACTCCTAGGGGCATTTCTGGAAATAGGAGTCCAACTACACTACTAGGGGTGTATCTGGAAATTGGAATTTAGCGGCACCCCGGGGGCCTTATTGTATCTAATAACACAAACTCATTGTAGCGCATCTTTGAGGCCTTATTTTCTCTCAATGCTCTCATTTTCCTTTTAGACAATTACAACCTTTCTTATTGCTTGGCTTCAAATCTTCTATTTTTTTCTTCTTCTTCCATGATTCTCATCAGTTCAGCCCCTTTGGAATGTAGTAGATAGTTGTTGTAGTTTGTTGCAGTTGATCATTATCTTGCACTTGAACTTTTTTGCACTTGCTATGTTGTTAGCTTTTATATTCATTAATATAATGTATTTTATCCTCATATGATTTAATCATATTGTAAAGCAAGGATAATATACATTTCTATTAAGTGCATAATGTGAAAGATTAAATAATTATGGTGCTTAGTATATTTTGATAAATTTATGCAATAAAGAATAATTAATGTTATGCGCACTTTAAGGTGAAGACTGTATGCTTGAGTAATTAAAAATTCATGATTATGTGTTTTTGTTAATTAATGTTTATTAATTCATAATCATACATATGATTGTTAGAGATTTAAGCATATAAACTTCTTATCTTAATATAAGTTTTGTTATCATCAAAATCACATACAATAATACTAACAATCTCCCTATTTTTTATGATTGCAAAACTTTGAGGACTTGTTATTAAGAATTAGAAATTTTCTTTTAATCGCCCCTTGAATAACTAAATTATTTAATCCTATAATCCTATTGGTTCGATCCTTTTATTATTTTCCTAATTTTAAGTATCACTCTCATAAGTTTCTCACATTTCCCTCCCCCTTTATGTTAAAATCAAAAAGATTTAGCCTATGTAATCATATTTCTCTCCTCCTTAATTATATTTTTCTTCCTATTGTATAATCTTTCTTTAAGTTCTTCTCCCCATATTTTGTTGAGCCTTAGAATAATATTTTCTTACTTTTATTATCTAGAGCCTATATATATCCATAATTTTCTCTAAGTAGGTTATAATCTATTATTTAATAATTTTCCATGAAATGATTTAATATTACGACCATATTGATTAAGATTGCAATAAGTAAACATCTTTAAGCATTTGGATAATCAAGCATAATAAGTTTTCATCACGACAAGAGGCATATTATGTGAAGGGTAATAATCAAGCATTGAATAATAAGCATGTATTAATCATCAAAATCATACCTATATGCTGAATTGCTGTTCAAAAGTGATTTTATGTGGTGACAATTCATGATCCTGGTTTGGTTCTTGTTGAGTCTTTAAATCTCTTATTTATACAATTACTTTAGCCCTTATTTCTCTTAATGTTCATGAAACTGGTGCATCCATTCTATTATCATTACCAAGAAGAATACTTAGAAACTTTAATGATAAAGTTAATAGGTTCATTGGAAAGTGAAGAGACGCTTTGTATTTTTTGACACTTATTGCAAGGTTTAGTAGCATGATGACTATTCAGTAATCTTTATGGCATTTCAAGTTCTTCAAGATCAAATTAAGCAGTCAAAGGAGGAGCTAAGTTTGATCAGAGGTAATACTCATTATTTTACACATCTTTTGATTAAAAATTCTATGACTTATATGGACGCCATAGAACATATCAAGCATATGGAGATAAAGTTGGCTCAAGCTTATCAACAGATTAATGAGTTTGAGATAGTTGTTAATGTGTTGGCTGAGTGAACATTTTTATTTTCTCTTGAGGATTTGTACTTAATATTGTGACTGATTTGAATTTTGAGTTGATTTGGTTATTTATTGGTTATCATTTTCCTTATCCTTTATGCTTGTGATGTTGAATTATGTTTTATGTTTCATCAATGCATTCTAATACTAATTCAACCAAAATAGATAATTAAAACTGCTAGTTTTATTAATAATCATAGTTTATGTGAATAAATCTAGGTTAGATAATTTAGTGATAATTATGAAGATGTATGATCCTATTGAGTTTTGTTTAGATTTCTATGATGATTTATTCTTTACTTATGCCATTAGTGTGTCCTTCTTAGTGTTTTTGCCAAGAGGACAGTTACTGAGATTTAATCTATGGAGTTAATGTGTCTCTTGGGAGCTGACCTTACATATTCTCTATTCTATCTATATAAGATGATATTTGTTTGAGCTGAGAATCTACAAAGTTACAAGGTAGAGATATGGAGCAAGATAGGGTTGAAGGGAATAACCAGATTTTCTTTTTGAAAGAAGAAGTTAAGCAATTGAGAAAGGAGTTGAGATATGCCAAGAAGGTAAATACTTCTTCTGATCTTCTTTTGACTGACCATTATATATCTTATGGGGAGATCACGAGTCAAGTTGGGACTCTGGAGAAAGAGCTATTTGAAGTTCAAGACAAGATTGAAGAATTAGTGGCAGTCATAGACGTCTTAAGAAAGTAGATGTATTTCAACATTTAATGTTTATCTTATTTACTGAAGTTTTATTAATGTTAAAGATTTTGTTTTATCTTCCTGTGTGTTATGGTTGTGAGTGTCTTCTTTATGTGTTTTCTTTTCAATTTTAATACGATCAAACCTATTAACATTGTTATAGAAGGAATGACAAGGAATATAATTCCTATTTGAGACCTTAAACTATTAAGTTTCCCAAATAGGCTTAACTGTGCCTTTGGACTATAATGATGCTAGAGTTTTGACCATTTTAATGTTTATTATGGTTTCTTTCTTTTTTGGAAAGATTTAGCTCAAAGCAATAAACTCAACTTAATTCAAATCCATGATAATTCATTCAGAGGTATCTAAAGTATATAGCTTTGAAAGATATATAATCAAGTTTGACAACTTATCTCTTTTGGTGCTTCCCTTCACAGAATTCTCATTTGAATTCATAATTGTTGTTGTAAGTCTTGACTAAGTGTATAGCTTCTGCTATCAAGTCCTTGATGCCGCATCTGAAGATTGATGTTGTCTGGGTTATAGTTTTGATTTATTTGATCATTTTCTTGCATCCGGAACTTGGACTTGTAGGCTCTTTTGCTTAGATTTGTGAGCTGAGAAGAAGATTCTTATTTCTCATTGATCTTTTTCTTCTTTACTCAACTTAAGCTTTCCTGCATACACTTAGAATAGTCTTGCACCCTTTCTTTAATAATCTCAAATATATGTGAACATGTATTATCAATATATTAGTGCATGAAATTGTTTTAACCATAACAGTATGCAGAGAAGTAAGGTGATAGATTAAAGTAGTTTCATGAATCAACAGGATAAATATTTGCTTTAATCAACCATGGAGTTATTTGAGCTAGCATAGATGTAAATGGTAGTTAGCCTTGTGTGCTAAGTCAACTTCTCTTTTTCTATAAATATTTTGAGCATTATCATTCAGTTTTGTTATTTTACTATCATTTAGTTGTATATCTTTTTAGGTATTTCTAATTTTAGGTTATTCATTATTTAAAACTTATTTTCTTTTCTTCCTAATTGTTTTAAGAGTTTTTCTTTATGTTTTCTAGGGTTTTATTTAACCTAGTTTGAGTTCTACATTCTTCTTATGTATATTCATGAATGAGCATGGTATGAATAAACTATACTATATATAAATCTTTATTTCTATCAATGTACAATTATCTTAGTAATTAAACTTATAAATATTATTTCTAAATAATTTACAAATTAATATGCAGAAATACACAAGTATAGTTCCAAAAATCTATATATAATGAAAGCATTTAAACAAAATTCTAACTATAGATTCTATTTCTTAGAATTGTATAAGTGAAATATAAAATTTAGAGAATAAACTTTGATTTTAAAATAAGGGTGTACAGATTGTCTAGTAAAACATCAAAACAAGAATTGAATATAAATTTATTTCTACAGATATATGGACAGTCTGAATTAATAAATGAATGTGAAGGTTTAGAAATAAAAGCATGTAAATAGACAGAAATAATTAATTGAAGGGATGAGCATTAACACTAATTAACATTAGAATGAACTAAAGGAAACGCGCAAGTAATATTTCAGAATTCAAATATTGACACATTCATGAAAAAATTCAAGTTTGAGTGTCATACTTGTACTTACCTTTTCTTTTTATCTTGAAGGAACTTGGTATTTCATCATGTCTTCATTTGGTTTCTTTATACCATGTCTCTTTTCTTTTTCTTCTTCTTTAAGAGCTTATTTTCTTCTTTTCTTGGTTTCCTGTACTCAAGTTAGTCTTTATAATAACACAAGTAGTGTGTAAGTGCAATGTATTTTTGTCCCTTAGAAATTTGTTTTTAGCTTGTCTGAAGATTTTTCATATCAATTCATAAGCCAAGACATCCTTGTAAATGGTAGGACAGAAAGCATGTTGTGACTTTTCAACATTTTTAGCTCTGATCTCATTTCATCCTTGCTTATGCCAACATAGATGATTTTCAAAAGATGAAGATCATTTGGCCATAAGATATGTTTCCAATCTCCGTTTCCATTATATCCAGTAGAATCTATCAAAAGATTCAAAAGATGGGAGATGGACCACTTTTTGAAGAACATTGAGGATGACATTGTTGGGTAAGCCAAACGGATCACTAGAATTGTTTATCTAGCCTACTCTAATACCACTTATAGATTCCCATAGGATGGCTTAACCCAAGAGGGGATAGGTGAATTGGGTAGATAAAAATTCATTGCTTAAACCCTGTTGGATAATTTTCCTCTTTTTGGGATTGTGTGTAGTGTGATGGAAAGTGAATGATAAAATAGTGAAGTGCATGAAAGATAAAATAGGCAAGCAAACACACACACAAACAATACTATTTTTATAGTAGTTTGGGAACCCCATCCCTACGTCTAGTCTTCAAAGAGCATACACTCATTGCATCTTGGGTTCCACTATATCCCATATAATGGAAATATAAAGTGCTCCTAGCACTCTTCTAGATTCTAGCTCCAAGGGGCGTAAACAGTGTTCCCAACACTCTTCTGGATTCTAGCACCAGGGGGCATAAACATAGTGCTCACAACACTCTTCTGGTTTTCATAAGCTTACCAGGAAACTCACTGGTTTCGAAGATTAGTAGCAAACTTATTGGTTTTCCAAAACTCATGAACAACTCATACAATGTGGTTTTCTTGAGCTCGCCACAAACTCACTGGTTTTTTAGTTTAACTTGAAACTAATACATATTTAAGCATAGGAGAAGATTAGATCTCTTTTAAAGGTCTAATAACATATAAAGATCTTCCCAAAATATAAACTAATGGCCATAAGGACATGCAGTTTAAGATCATGAAAGATAGATGACAGTTTAAGCTCTTGGCTATGGGTGAAAGGATTTACATAAGGTTAAGCTCATTTGAGAAGTATTCTTTCACTACCTCTAAATTGTTCCACCTTTTCTCCTTAAATAGCTTCTTCATAATTTTAACTATTAGAGAAGACAGGTTCCGTTGAATGTAGAAATGAGAGCATCATTGAATGAATAAGACCATTGAGATTTTTGCCATTGAAGTCCATTCCATTCTGATTTGTCTCGAGCTGTTGCATTGCTATTCAAAGAGGAGGATGAGCTGTGTTAAAAGGTGTTCTTCATTTGACTTGTCACAGCTTTGAAAAGCCTGCAACGTTCCTTGTTACCGAAAATGGTGACTGATATAAGTCTACACAATGATAGCATGAGTGCATAAGCCATTTGAATGTTAGTCACATAAATCAATTTTCCTCTAAAAAGTCACAGCTTCTCTCTGTCTGCATTTGTTGGCCATAAGTTGTAGACGAATTCTCCCATAGGCTTGTCTATTAGTTGAACTTCCACAAGAGTGATTTATCTATTGTAAGTAGCAGACAAACTTTGAATGGCACAAATGAAGTCGAACTGACTGATAGACAAACTCTGCCTTGTCTGCCTGAATTCCTCTAGGAGATTTGTTTGTTGATCAATCCTTTTTGCATGTACTTTGTTTGGTCGGTGTAGATAGTTTGAATTTCTCGAACAACTTTATGCTTCTTCAACCATAGCTTCGTCTGTCAACTTCTTTTGTCTCTCATTTGTTTGTTGAAATTTTCTCGTTATATTTAATAGACAACACAAGCTCATTATAGTGCATCTTCAAGGCCTTATTTTCTCCCATTGCTTTCGTTCATAGAAGTTTCCTTTTAGACAATTGCAACCTTTCTTATGGCTTGCCTTCAAACCTTCTATTTTCTTCTTCTTCTTCCATGATTTTCATCAGTTCAGTCCCTTTGGAACATAGCAGATAGTTGTGGCAGTTTGTTGTAGATGGTCATGATCCTGCACTTGAACTTTTCTGCCATATTCATTAACATAATGTATTTCATCCTCATATGATTTAATCATATTAGAAAGCAAGAATAATATATATCTCTATTAAATGCATAATGTGAAAGCTTAAATATTTATGGTGCTTAGTATATTTTTATAAATTTATATAGTAAAGAATAATTAATGTTATATGCACCATAAGGTGAAGATTGTATGCTTGAGTAATTAAACATTCATGATTATGTGTTTATGTTAATTAATGTTTATCAATTTAAAGATTTAAGCATCCAAACTTCTTATCTTAATACAAGTTTTGTTATTTTCAAAATCATATACAATAATACTAATAATGTTAGCCCAGCTTATGAGCGGGCTAGCATGGTACAACCCAAGACCTTGTGGGTTGGTGCAGGAAATGACCCAAGCCCATTGGGTTGCATATGTGTTGGCCTATATGAGAGAATAAACCACAAATGCATGGATTTTGTTGGGAAAAATCCCCAAATGCATGGGCTTTGTTGGAAAAAGCCCCAAATTCTTGATTTTGTTTGGAGAAAGGCCCAAAATATATGGAAAAGGCCCAAAGTTCTAGATTTCTTTAGAAAAAAATCCTAAAAATTTATAATTTATGTTGGGAAAATCCTAAAAATCATATTTGTGTTGGAAAAATTCCAAAAATATGATTTGGCTTGTTGCTAAGCCCAAAACTCACAAGAGAGTTCAAGGCTTATTTTGACAAGATTTTTTAGGTTATTTATTTATTTTTTTTACAAGTATTGATTCCAATATTAGAAAAGCACATCCATTGCCTGCCGGTTTGCTTGACTATGTGGACTTTGGTGACTCCTCTATTAGGGCAGATGAGTTGAGCCATATCCCTTGTGATGCTGACCTAGTCTCCACTATGATGTAGAGGCTCATTCAAATGTTGTTGCAAAATTGGCACATTCCACAACTGGTAATTTTATCCTAGATCCTCCCATTACTAAAGTAGCTCCTCCAGCTAATGTCATCCTTAGACCAACTGTCAGGGCGCCAGAAGGTGACTTTGAGGAATGGGAAATCCTTACTGCCCCATAGCAACATGGGGAAGTTCCTATTGTACCATAGTGCCAAGAGGAAGTTTTTGTTGCACCAAAATTCCAAGGGGAAATTCCACAACAGCCATTACAACAAAAATAAAAGAAGCAGAAGTGGGGTGGTGATCTTCAACTTCAAAATGATATCCACTACTATCAGATAAAAGAATCTGACAAGGGACATTTTATTTGATTAAATGCAGAGATCTCACAATAGAAGCTCCTTGGTTTGAAAGTGACAAACTAGGCCATACTCCCATCTAACACTTTTCCATAAAGGACATGAAAAGTAGAGAACATCCCTTCGCTCTCCATTTGCAACCATCTTTCATTCACAAAAAAGATGTTGAAATTGGCTATTTATTTACGAATGCCTTTGCTCATTATAATGAGAAGGACCATTTTGATGGCTATTTCTTGTCGCCTGTCAAAGAAATGTTGGACCCCTATGAATATTTTGTCAAGACTCCCCACCAGAGGAAGACGAGACTCCTAGATTACAAGTTTCTTTATATCAGTGAAAGAGGAAGGTTCAAAGGTATACTGCTAAAGAATAGTCTTTTCAGACTTTGGGCGAAGCATATCACAACAACTCATGAAGGGATCCTTCACCAAGCTGGTATTTATGATACCATTCTTTATACCCATAGCCCATTCCATAGGCATATGGAGGCTTTCTACAACTTCCTTCATTTCTAGTTTTTGGTAACTAATTCTTTTCACTTCCCTTGTGGTGAGATGAGTATCATGCTATGTGATCCCAATGTTATTTGTGGGTTGCCTATCCTTGGAGAGCCTTTTGACTTGCATCTCTCATCAAATGAAAATTTCAAGGGATGCAGTTTGGGGCTTCCGTATTCTTAACATAATTAGAAAATTGAAATGATTTGGTACCAAATTTACATGGGTAGGTTGGGTGTAGTTGTTTAGGCAGATTTCTAATCCAGATGCCCAAGCGAAGAAGATGGCCACCCTTGGAAATTGGGCTAAGTGGAATATTTGGGTTGATGAAGCATTCCTAAGAAGGATTTCTCTAGAAGAGGAGTTAGTTTCGTTCTTAATGTTGTGGCTTTCAATCATCATTTGTCCATCATTAGCTCATGATCACTGCATCAATCCTATGTGCTTAACTTCAGCCATTGAGCTTGCACAAGGGAAGAGATTAGCCATTACCCTTCGCGTGTTGTGTGACATCCATCGCAAGCTTGGCAAAATGGTCATATATCCTACTAGACTAGTTCTATGCAGTACTTCCCAGCTAATTTTTTTTATGGCTTGGCTGGGAGTTTATTTCCCTTGGATCTATGGGGTGGAATCACCAACACAACTGCTTGTTAAGAGTCTTTTGTTGGGAAAGTTTATGACTAACACATTTTGGAATGTCTTATTCTATGAAGTGACTGACTGCTTATTGAAGTTGCATAAATTTTCCTAAGAAATCTTCTTGCTTGCGCCAGTTAGCAATACTATGGGGTTTGAGGTGAAGGGCACAGACAATACTTCTGGAAGGATTGATGAGCATATCATTTCTTTGCAAGTTGTTTACTTCCTCTTTGAGATGACTCTAAGTTTTGGATGGAGCCATACTTCCTACATCGTTTTGCTAAGTAGTTTGGCTATGACAAAGAAATCCTAGGTCATGTCATATTAATATCACAACAAGATTGTGAAACAAGAATGGGCCCATCTTGGTGGTATCCATTACCATTCCATTTAACTGCTACATTTCGTGACTAGGACGTCTTTTTGCTTGGTCTAGCCTTGAGAATTCACATAAGCAAGGGCTATGCTTAGTGATACAACAACAATGGAGGCAAGATTAGTAAAGAGATGCCTCCAAATTATGGTTAGACTATCTATCATCCATTAATATCTTCTTTTATGCTTTACATGTCTAAGGATATCTTCTTGGGGGCACAATAGGCTATGGATTTTGAGAGACAAACCACTTTTCCTTAACAAGTGTTCTTGCTAGATGATCACCATCCCCATTGGAATATTTATCGCACTGACCATAGTCATATTGGGTGGTGGGGCTATGGTAAGCATATATACCCCATGGATGAAAATGTCATTGTAGAGTCGGTAATCCTTGAACCTATAATTCTTGAACTGGATCCTTCTATTCCTCCATCTTATGTTGAGCAAACCGCACCACTTAGCATGCCTCTTTTAAGGGAGGAATCAATTGAAGCAGAAGTTAATACAAAGGTAGGGCTAGAGCAATACTTGGCAGATTGCACTCTAGTATGATTCCATGATAGGGCTCCTCAAGCTTCAGTTCCTCTGAAAACTTTCTCATTTCAAAAGAGAGGAGCTACATCCAATAGTGTTGTTGTGAAGCAAAGTAAGAAATCAAAAACTAGTCAAGGATTGCCTAAACCTCCTTCAAGGGTGACCAAAAGTGTAGTTTCATGATTGTCATGCTCCATGACTATTCCTCTTCATAAGTCAGCTCCTCTAGTTCTAGCTCTCAAGAGGAGCACGAAGGTAGTAGCAAGTAAAGAGGTTCCTATTCCAGCTACAAAGAAAAGCAAGAAATTGGTAGCTAGTGAAGAGGCTCTTGTTCCACAAAAAAGAAAGACCGCTTCTAAGAGCTCCACCATAGAATAAGGGAAGAAGGCCAAAGTGAGTCGGAAAGTGCCTAACCATCCTCCTGAGAGTATACTTCCTTGTAAGATGGTTCCTCCCACTTCACATCTTCTGATGAAGCCTTTGACCAGGAAGGAAGTTACCTCAACAGAGGTTTCGATAGAGGGCACAGTTACTGCTGCAGGTCATGGAGGTAATATGTAGCAAATAGGGGATCTAGTAGAGGGAAACTCGGAAGAGGCTATTTTAAATATTAAGAGTCACCATATCATAGATGAGACCTTCTCTTCTGCTTTAGGGGCATCTCACCAGATTGAGATTGATGATAACATCTATAAGCTAGACATACAAGTGCTTGAAGTGTCAACATCATACTTCAATGCTCTGCCTAGTGAGGACTTTTTCCAGATGTTGTCATCTGCTCGCATCAAAGCAATAAAGGAACAAAGCAAGATTCAATAGGAAGACTTAGAGGATGAAGTCCGATCTTTTCACTCTCACTTTACTAGATCATTGTGGAGAACATCTTCATTTGATGCAATTGCAAATTTAAAAGATCATTTTTTATTCCGTGCTGAAGGTATAAAAAGGCTGGATGGTGGCATCTCTTGTCTGTCAACCATTTTTGAGCAACTGGAGTCTTTTTAGCAAGTGTGGCCATAGACTGAGTTAGATGCTATCCCAAGACCTCCCCATTGAAGCTATCACCTCTAAGGAAGTCAAACTTCAAGGTATACAGAATAAGGTTAATGAGAAATTATCAACCATGAGCATGGCTTCGAAGCATCTTTTCTCTCTCAAAGCAGAATTAGCCTCTTTGAGAGAAGAGGTGAGAACAAACAGAGATTGCCTTGAATCTCTTCGGAGGGAGTTTTGCCAAATGAGTTATCATTTATTCTTACAAGATTCTCTTATTGCCTCTAAGAAGAAAGAGGAGGCTAAAGGTTTAGAAATTATCCAACATTTGAAAGAGGAAGTAGCTACTTCTCAACAAGAAGAGATGGCAACTGAGGAGACTTTAATTAAGTTGAAGTCATATTAGGTTGTGAGCCTAGAAGCTGCTCAAGCATTGAAGATAGCAGAGGAGCAGTTTAGCAATATGAAGGAGTCTATTTTAACTCCTTTAATTCATTTGTAAGCTGTTTCTATGTATGAGAATCCCATATATTAATGAATGTGTAGTTTTAGCACTTTTTCTCATATTTGGCTTCCTGACTTGATTCTTTTTTGCAAACTTCATGCATACTGACAATTTAAGTTTCACATGTTGATGGTTCAAATTATAATTGCTCATGAGTGTACATATGTATAGCAATATATTGTGCAACACAAGGGTCGATCCCATAGAGAATGATCAAATTGACTTAATTAATTTTAGTTACTGAACTATCTTAAACTTAAAAGAATTTATTTATAAAGATATGAATATGAGTAATGCTTGGTGTAATTTCAGAATTTAGAAGCTTAATGAATGAAAGTAAATCAATGGCTAAATATAATGTAGAGAGATTAGAAAGATGCAAAGGTCTAGGAATAAGATTTCACCACTAGATGATGCCTCTTTGCTAATGGAATGTTGGATTCAATGCTTCACTTGGGTTTATTTTTTCAAAAGTAAGATTATTGCCATTAGGTGTGGGAGTTTCAATCAAGTATTTTCACTCATTCCAATTACCTATGGTGTGTAGCATAATTGGGGTGAAAACCTATTAAGCTCAAGAACATAAGAACCAAAATAGTATGGTTTAGCATATGTTGTCTACCTTAACCATCTATCCTTTTCTTTCAAGGGAGCTTATGGTTTACATATGGTCTCTACCTTTACCATGCTTGGTAATAAATTTGAATCTACTATTGGTGATCAAGCAATAAAACAAATTAAATCATTGTAAACAACATCATGAATAAAACATGATCATATACCATTAATAATATCCAACAATCCACATAACAAAGAGTATCAAAAAGAGTACATCTTCACCCTAGAAAAATATATTCAGTTCATGGAAGAAAAACAAGAAGGAACTCCCTTCATAAACATGGAAGTTTGCAAAACTTGATCTCCTCTCTTGCTCCCTTGCAAAACTCTCCTTCCCCTTGCCTCCTAAAGAGCCTTCAAAAATACCTTAGAGAGAACTCTCATGATGAAAGTGAAAAGTACTCCTATAAAACCATCACTTCCTCCTTAAAAACCACTAGCTACCCCCAGCTATGTACTTAGAATAAAATACACAAAATTAAGGCTATCACTAACACCTGAGGTGCCGGATTACTGTTCGGCCAGAGATGCTCAAATTGTTTTGACTATAACTTCCTCAGATGAGCTTGGAATTAAACTATTATTTTTGTATCAAATAGATAATTTCAAGGGATAAAACTTTTTTTTTGAATCATCCATCTTCTTTGAGTCCTGGGCCCTCAAAGTGACGCCTTCTGTAATCCAAAATTTCTATCACTAGAATTGAAGTCTAAGATAGTTGTAGTGTTTTTGCCATAGCTTCCATTTTTCAAATCCAAATCCTATGATTCTTAATTCATTGGATAGATACCTTCAATTGTTAAAACGTATTTGTTGAATACGTGAGCTAAATCCATCTCAATTAGTACCAAAAGTGTGTCAAAGTAGTGCTTTGTTTTCACATTCAGCTTCTTCAACTTGTAATCTTTATTTTTTAGCTACTTGTTCATTATCAAAACTCCATTGCTTTGCTTCTTTCTCCATCTTGATGTCTTCTATATTTTCTTAATTTTTCCCTTAATTATCTATAAATAGATATAATCAATCACATAGAATTCACTTATCAAGTAATAAGCAAATTAAGTGCATATTTATTTGAATCCACTACATTTACATGAAAACAGGATCCAAAACATATGTGATTTAGGTAATAAAACATGGTCTATTATGAGCTCATCAAATAATCTCAAACTTAGCTTTTGATCATCCTTACACAAAATAGAAATCTGAACTTATGAATCAGTTAGGATAATCTCTCTCAAACAATCAAGAATATGCCAGACAAATTATGCATGTACTATAATTCATAAATCATTCAAAACACTTACTAAGTAATCTTATAAAACTCATGCTTCATCAATCCTTTCATGAAGTGAAAAAGTGTGTGTGGAATGTCAATTTCATGCTACATGCATGCTTTTCAGTCAACAATGTGCAAACCAATGATTCTAATGACCTTCACAAAATACCCCATAAGCTTGCTTTTCATATTCCCTCTCCACTAATGTAGACGATACTATTCACTTGGATCAATAGATTTTTGTTAAGCTTGTAATTGTTCCTTGGGTTTGGCTAACAAATAAAAGAAGTAAGGATTCATAAAGTAAGAGATCATAATGGAATTACATATGAATGTTCACTATCTTAAAAAAAAAATTTTGTTTAGGGTTTTTTTTGTTTTATTTTTATTATTATGGGCATTATTACTATCACACCCCCAAACTTATTTTCTATAAAGTTCATTGGGATGTGATCCCCCCTATTATGGTCTATATCACTACTACACCTCAAAACGTATTTTCTATTGAGGTCATGGAGATGTGGTTCTGCAACTAAAAGATGATTCCTTATTGATTCTTTTCTTTTTGTCATTTTTCTTATTCTTTCAGCATTCTTCTTTTCAATTCCCCCCAAACTTAATTTTTGTAGCTTCATTCATACCTCTTTAATAACCATATGTATAAAATATATCCCTTATAGGTCAAGCATGATTTTTTAGGTTGAAAGGATCTAGATGATGAGGGTAAAGAAAGAAAATTGAATGGTGGTTTTTTATATGCATTGCATATGTCATTCTTTCATGAAGGTTCAAAGGGGACACTAGTGACATGAATGTACTAGGTTAGCTTGAAAGGCTTAAACTGATAAAAGAATGCTTAAATCACTTCTAAGTAAACATGTAGTTTAGGATTTCACCTTAAGGGATAATCAAACAAGTTCTAGCATGCTTAAGTTAACCAAAATAATTCACTGAATTTACAACACTATCAACTCATCATCATACAATTTGCATTATCATAACATAATGTGCTTAATGAAATTTTCATTAATCATGAAGAAGAAGGACTTATCATAAGAATCATTAAATCACAAGGTAGCATCGATCCTTCATTCTAAATCATGTGCAATGGTAATAAAAAACTTAGTATATGTTACTGATCATTAAAAGAAAATCCATCCTATTCAATTCCGGCATGTTAGCAAAGTTGCTCTTGGATTTCCTTTAGCTAAGTTATTAAAAAGTGAAGCTCATCAAAATTATACCTAAATTCAAAAAAATTTGCCCTAAAACTGAATACATTTGAATGCAATGCAAAACACCCCCCAACTTAAACTTCACATTATCCTCAATGTGAAATAATGAAAGAAGTTTAAAATCAAGGCCTTCCTTGAATGAAGTGCATTCACATCCTCTTTTTCTGGAGCTAGCTTAGCATCATTTTAACATTTGGAAGAGCATATGCAATCCTCTAAAATTAGATTTCCTCCTTCTGCAAAACACATAATAATTAGAAATTAAAATAAATCTATCTTGAAAGTAAAGAAAATAAACAAACAACTAAGCTAAATGCAAAGAAAATAAAGAAAGTTCGGAAAGCTTGAGTTGTCTCCCAAGAAGCGCTTTGTTTATAGTCTCATTCCGACTATGGTTTTCCATCTTTAAATTGAAATTTGGCCTTTCTATGATCTGGTTCCTTGAAACTTGGTAGTGGCTTGGAAAATGTCGATGCTCCCAAAACATTGTTAAATAATACAATTTCTTCTAATTCATCTCCTTCAACTATGTTTATGGACTCTCTTGAAAACTCCTCCATAATTCCATCCACTCCATTCGTCTTGGACAGCTCCATCTCTTTGAAAATATCAAACTTTGTAGTATGATCTTTGAATTGCATGAGTGTGTCCTCCTCCATACCTGTAAAGAAGAAGAAAAATCAATGGAAAGCATAAATTATTGCCTATAGATGCATTCCTTAAAGAATCAGACAATTGCTCCAGTTCAGATTTTTTCTTTCATCTCCTCCTTTTCTGAGCCTTCATTAGAATTTTCAATCATCCCACCAGCTTTTTCGTGTGGGAAAACATCTAACACCAGAATTTGGTCATTACAATTGCAAGGTTTTTCAACAACTTTGTTTAGCTCTAAACGCCTAGGAAATGGGATAGGTGGATCATAAGGTGGTGGTGGCTTGTAGTTGACTAGAAGGTTAGGAATTGGAAACATAGCTCTCCTTACATTCACCTCCTCCTCATCAATTGCAAAGACATTGGAATCGTTAATCACATAACCAACTTTATCATGTATTACCTTACCACCTCTCAATGTTGTGATTACTTTCACTTGCTCTCGATGACTTGATAACTTTCTAGATGTGTGACTCTACACAACCTCTGCAATTTGCCCCAATTGAGTCTCTATCATCTTCATGGATGCCTCCACATTCTAGAATCTTACTTCAATATTTTGGAACCTCAATCATCATTCTGGAACTGAATTTGGGTTGCCTAGATAAAACTTTGCAATGTTTATTCAAGAGTAGATTTCTTTGACTGAAAACATGTTCTAGATTGGATCTGATTCGGATCATTATTCCATGAAAAATTGGGATGACTTCTCCAACTAGGATATGAATCATCAAAGGGTGGTTGGTTGTAGAAATTCATTGCATTGACTTGTCCTAAAAAATCTACAAAACTCAGCCTAGAAGAACAAACATTGTATGAATGACCAAAAATACCACAAATAGAACATATCTTAGTGGGAATTGGTTATTTCTGGTTCATCACCATGGAGCGCATCATATTCATTTGCTCAACAAGCTTAGACATCTGCATAGAAAGCTTAGTGTTAGAATTCAATTCATACATTCCTCTGGACTTACCTCTAACACTCATCTATTGTGAGTTTGCTCTAAGCATCTCATACAGTTCATATCTCCTCCAGGGTCATTTCTCCTATCTATTCTTCTTCCTTGCAATCACAGCTCAGCAAAAAGAGAGAAAGAAATAATTAAAAATCCTAAACACAATACAACCCTAAAAAAAATTGTAACTATATTAATCAAATCAATTTGGAACCATTCCCTTGCAACGACACCAAAAACTAGATGGTTAAATATAGTGTATGGACATATAGTAATATAGTGCATAATGCAAGGGTCGATAACACAGAGAATGGTAAAATTGACTTAATTAATTTTAGTTACTGAACTATCCTAACCTTAAAAGAATGCATTTAAAACTATATGAATATGAGTAATGATTGGTGTAATTTTAGAATTCAGAAGCTTAATGGAATCAAAGTAAATCAATGGTTAAATATAATGCAGAGCAATTAGAAAGATGCAAGGGTCTAGTGATCCAATTTCATCACTAGATGATGCCTGTTTGCTAATCGAATATTGGATTCAATGCCTCACTTTGGTTTGTTCTTTCAAAGATAAGATTATTACTGTTAGGCATGTGCAGGTTTAACTTAAGTATTTTCACTTGTTCTAATTACCTATGGTGTGTAGTATAATTAAAGTGAAAATCCATTAAGCTCAAGAACATAAGAACCAAAATAGTATGGTTTAGCATATGGTGTCTACCTTAACCATATATCCTTCTCATTCAAGGGAGCTTATGGTTTAGCATATGGTGTCTACCTTAACCATGCTTGAATAATTAATTTAACTTATACTATTGGTGATCAAGTAATAAAACAAATTAAATCATTACAAACAACATCATGAATGAAACAACATTATATAACATTAATAATATCCAACAATCCACATAATAAGGAGTATCAAAAAGGGTACAGCTTGACCCTAGAAAAAGAGATTTAGTTCATGAAAGAAAAAGAAGAAGGAACTCCTTTCATAAATATGAAATTTTGCAAAACTTGATCTCTTCTCTTGCTCCCTTGCTTCTCTTCCCTTGCAGAACTCTCCTTCCCATTGCCTCCTAAAGAGCCTTCAAAAAAAAAAACCTTAGAGAGAACTCTCAAAATGGAACTGAAAATAAAACACTAACTTGCTCCTTAAAAACCCCTAGCTACCATCCTGCTACACACTTCACATAAAATACACAAAATTAGGGTCATTGGATGGGCACCACCAGTGCCGACTTGCTATCCAAACAAAGATGCTCACATGGTTTTAACCATAACTTCCTTTTGTGAACTTGGAATTATATGATTTTTTTTTTATCTCAAACACATAATTTCAGGAGCTATAACTTTTATGTTTATCACTTTGTATGAGTCATCCATATTCTATGATTCATGGGCTCTCAAAGTGATGCCTCTGTCATCCAAAATTTCTGTTAGCAAAATTAAAGCTTGAGATAGTTGTAGTATTTTTGCCATAACTTCCATGTTTTAAATTCAAATCCTATGATTCTTAATTTGTTGGATATATAACTTCAGTATTTAAAACTTATATGTTGAACACTTGAGCTTAATCCATCTCAATTGGTACCATAAGTTGTATCAAAGTAGTGCATTGTTTTCATATTCAGCTTCTTCAACTTGTAATCTTCATTTTTCAGCCACTTGTTCATCATCCAAACTCTATTGCTTTGATCCTTTCTCCACCTTGATGGCTTACATATTTTTTTCTTTTTATTGCACTTAGTTATCTGCAAATAGATATAATAAATCAACATAGAATTCATTTATTAAGTAATAACCAAACTAAGTGCATATTTATTGGAATCCACACATTTGCATCAAAAGAGGATCCAAAATATATGTGAATTTAGGTAATAAAACATGGCCTATTATAAGCTCATCACATGTAGATCAAATCTCTTAAGAAACATTTGTAGGGATAAGGAAAGAGGGGGGAGTAAATGCCCCTAGCATTTGCTCCATTTTGGCTCATGCATAGCAACAATTTAAATTCTGCATGTAGGCTAAATAGCTTGGGAAACATTTGTAGGGATTAAGAAAGAGGGTGGAGTAAATGCTCCTAGTGTTTGCTTCATTTCGGCTCATGTATAGTAATGCTTTAGGAAACACCCACTAATGGGTAATTCTCCTATACTATTACTACTTACGATTTAATATGAACACTAGCATAAGTCTCTTGAATGACATAGGGGCCTTCCCACTTGGGCTCAAATTTACCAACTAATTTGCCAGCTGCCATTAGTTTAGTTCTTAATTTAAGGACTAATCACCTAGGTGAAATGATTGATTCTTAACTGATCAGTTATATGCCTCGGCCATGCAAGCTTGGTATAACTCGATCCTTTGCTTGTCTTGAAACCGCTTTTTATCCAAAGCACCAAGCTCCTCAAACTATAACTTAGCTTGTTGATCTGTTATTAACCCTGAGTGCGTTGTAATGCTTAACGATGGCAATTGCACTCCCAAGGGCATGACCGCCTCTGCCCCAAACACTAGAGAATATGGAGTTGCATTGGTAGCTATTCGGTGAGTGGCGCGATAAGCCCAAAGCCCCTCTGGTAATTTGAGATGCTAGTCTCGCCTGCTCTTATCTACTGTTCTTCTCATGATCCTCAGAATCACCTTGTTAAATGCTTTCACTTGGCTATTTCCTTATGGATGATATGGTGTAGAGAACACATATTTGATGCCTTGCTTTCGAGAAAACCTTTCCATCTCTTCATTCTTGAATGGAGTGCCATTGTCTAGTGTAATCTGGTATAGATTACCATATCGATACATGTTTTTGAATTTAATGAACTCAATTACTTCTTTAGCCTTGACCCACTTATATGAATCACCTTTACTCATTTAGAAAAGCAATCGATTGCTGCCAAAATGTAGCCATTGTTGGGATTATTTTATGATTTTGATGACAACAAAACTTATATTAAGACTTAATCTATGACAATGATGATTTTAGTCTAGGAAGCCAAAATAAAGGCAAATATGTTTGGCATGAATAATTATTATTGCAACATTTTGAATGCAAGCATATTACATAAATTGTTTTAGAGAATGAAGAATTCATTATGATCAATAGTCCATTAACCTTATTTATTATATATTGGATTATAGATATATCATATGCTTAATGAAGTTATAACTTTAAGCTTTCATTGAAAATTACAATATGTGATTTATCCATGCTCTACAACTTGTGAAAATTAAGTGAGGATAAACATATTAAGAAAAGTGTGCTTCATGGTAGATATTCTTTACATGAAAAAGAAATTGCGCTTAACATGATTTATCCATACTCTAACTTATGTATATTATATGTGGATAAATGTATTTTGATTTACAATAAAAATATCAAGTTAACAATGTAGCAAAATGCAAAAATTTCCAAATGTAGGTTCGTTGCTGCACTAATTTTGCTATAGTATTTTTGCTACAGTACTGCTATAGTGGAAAACAAAGTGGATTGTCTAAGACGAAGTGGATTGTCTAAAGTGGTAGACAAAGTAAAGCCTTAGATGAATTAGCCAATGAAGTAATAGACGAAGTAGAAGACAAAGTTCAACTTAGCAGATGAAGTAACAAACAAATTGCTATAATAATTTGTTATAGTAACCTGCTACAGTACCTACAAACAAAGCTTCAGCCAATTAGCAGATGAAATAACAGACAAAGTGCTATGGTTATCTGCTATAGTACTTGTACTATAATTACAATAGACAAAGATATTTGTCTGATACTTAGTTCAGACAAAGCGGTGCTACAGTGATTTGCTACAGTAAGTTGCTATAGTAAAACTTTGCTATTTTCAAATATCAAAAACTCAATATTGTAGTAGCTGAATTTTGCGACAATATTCTTCTAAGCAGTCCACATCCTTTCTAGATGATAAAAATAGATAATCCATTAAAGGAGAAAAAAATGCTTGAGCGTTCTAAGTGCTAAACAAGAATCAAATATCAAGAACCCATTCAAGTTTCTAAGTGCAAGACTACACATATTTGTTCTAACCATATGCCACATTTCAGAAAGTTCAAGTTACAAAGATTTCAAAGTATGCTCAAAGATGTCAATCTAAATTCTTTATTCAAATTCTCATACTATTCGAAGAAATGTTGAAAAGGCAGGAGATGTAAGAAGAAGTTTAGAGGGCAAAACACATTTGTCTAAAAATGAAGAATCCCAAATTTCTCTGGAATCAACTATAGACAAAGTACGAGACGAAGAGACTCTATCCAGCTGGAAAGAGACTTTGTCTAATATTAACTTCAGACAAATGCAATAAAGCACCAGTTAAAGTAGAGTAGCTGAATTTATTAGAATTTATTGTCTTCTTTCCAAAATCATGAATCAAGTCAAAGCTATACCATCTGCTCATTCGTCAGTTGCCTAAACCAACTATTCACCTTCTTCTATGTCAAGGTTAGCACTACAGAATGACTCTAAGCATATGATAATTAATTAGAAGATGGTGTTTTAAAATGGGAGATTATTAAAATGATCTTTTACATTTATTTTCTACTCATCTACTTTCATCTCTGCATTTAATGAAGATCATCTTCCTCCAATGGTCAAGTTTTCAAGAGAGCTATTTAAGGAGAAGAGATGAGATGATTCAAAGGTGGTGAAGGAAGACATTTCAAATGAGCTTAACCTGATGAAAATCCTTCCACCTATGGCCAAGAGCTTAAATCATCATCTATCTTTCATGAGCTTCAATCTGCATATCTATATAGCCATTGAGTTTAATTTTTGGGTAAATCTTCCTATGTTGTTAGATCTGCAAAAGATCATATCTTTCCTTGTTCTTCATTGTAAAACTTTATAAAAGTGTATTAATTGTCTGGTTAATCTAAAAACCAGAGAGTCGTTGGTGATCTCTAGAAAACCATTAAGTTTACTAGTGATCTTAAAAACTAGTGAATTTCCTAGTGAGCTTATGAAAACTAGAGGAGTGCTGGGAGCACTATATTTATGCCCCTGGAGCTAAAATCTAGAAGAGTGTTGTGAACACTGCTAATGCCCCCTAGAGCTGGAATCTAGAAAAGTGCTTGGAGCACTATCATATTTCCATTATATTGGATATAGTGGAACTGTAACAACCCGGGCTCCAGTGCACTATTGTCCGCTTTGGCATAGGGCGCCCACTCACGGCCACTCCCCACCCG
>JAYJMB010016747.1:0-17615 GCA_036873735.1 Pouteria campechiana
CATTCTTCCATCATCTTGTGCTAAAATCTAGCACCCATCATCAGTAAAGATCACTTTATAGCCCTGATCTATAAGTTGTTACACTGAATCAAATTCTTTTTTCAATTTAGGCATACGTAATACATTAGAAAGCCTTTTTAACCTTCCATTTTAGTCATGTAGGGTAATAGTACCCTTACTTTCAACCTCAAGTATGACGTTGTCTCCAATTACAACACTTTAAGAATTTGGTATAAGCACCTTATTTGTAAATAAGTCCTCTCTCAGTGTCATATGATTTAACACATCAAATCAATGTACCATTCACTCTAAAAAACCATTTAATGTAATCAACTACATGCAGCCATTTTTGGTCGGGTGCATCGACTGCATATACTATTAAATGCAAAAAAAAGAGGTCGATGAGGATAATAATGATCCTTTCATTAATCATTGACACATAGTATAAATTATAAAATGTAAATATATAATTGGGAAAGAAAACCCACAAGCTTTTATAACATTCAAATAACATTAAAATTTTAGTTTACTATAATATATATATATATGATTTGGGGTTAAAAATTATACTTATATATGCATTGTTAATCAATTTTGAGGCATGAAAATCATCCATGCAAAATATAAATTGGCGTGTTATACTATAACATTTACGATTGCATGAAAAAGTTTTTCCTTTTTGAGTTTAGTATTATATGCAGTTGATCATCACCAGTTGCATATAATACTATATGCAGCCAATGACATAGGCCAACCCAAAATGGCTGCATGTAGTTGTAAATGCAACAAAAAAAAATACACAATGACTCCATAGTGCTCCTTTCATTAATTATAGATACCTCATACAAATTATGAAATGGGTTGCATATAATGGGAAAGAAAAATCCACAAGCTTTTATAGCATTCAAATATTGTTTATATTTTACTTTATGTTGTATATAATCATATATTAATGATGGTGGTTTAAAAATTATAGTTGTATATGTGCGGAATATTTATTTTTGTCTCATGAAATTAAGATATGTAAAATACCTACTATACTATAATATCCATGATTTCATGAATTTTTTTATTCTTTTTGGGTTTAATATTATATACAGTCAACTACTTTAGTTCTTATGTACTAAGATTATCATTTTGTTTAACCTCATAAACTAATTGTGAAATTAGCATACTTAAAGGAATATATAATAGATGCAATTACAGGGTAAGATCTTTTGCACGGAATATTGAATGAAAATTAATATAATAAAGTATCGGCATATGTATGGTAGGTGATATCATTGGTGCTCATATTCTAGAGAGATAGGTTCTTCCTAGACCACCGCGGGTGCTACTACAGGAGGCAATGATTTCGCCAGCGGTTCGGTAGTAGATATTACAACAAATGGTCACCTAAATTTGATTCAAAAAAGGATACTAAAGGAATTAAATTGATAGTTCCACTTAAAATTAATTCACCTTGATTATGTAATGATGAATCTAAAGAGGAAATTATTAACCAATGAAAAACAAAACTATCAACCTATACCAACTCGAATTGACAATTCATCGAACAATTGTATCTTGCAAAGTTGTTCATCTATTTGATTATTTACATGATACCTTGAAATTTAAACTTGAGAATGAGAATATAAAGGCTAGTTCATTAAGTAGTGTAGTAATGAAATTTAAATACAATGGTGCCTTTCATTAGTTTAAATTGGAAAGGAAAGAGATACATCAATTTTCTCAAAAAATCAAAATTCCTCACTACATCACTCAAGAAGAAGAAAATACACAAAGGCTAGTTCAAAAAGGATATGCAATCATAGCGTTCAACTGGTAGGATCCTGAGATGAGGTGTGAACTATGTCATAGGCTACGTGACCCTTGCTTGGGTCTTGTGGAACTATGAGCTCTTCAAGATTAAATGTGAGCTCCATGGCCTGGGATGTACTGACAGGCTCAGCTGATGTTACTGGGTGCTCTATAGATGTGAGCTTAGCGGAAGTGGGCTTTTCCTAGAAAATCATTGGTTCAATGGCCTGGGAAGTAGTCATAGCCTTAACGGATGAGGAGGGGTGTAGTATGGTCGTGGGAGGACTAGGCGAAGCAATCCCAAAGTGCCCAAGAAGGAGACCCAATGCGATGACATGTGTGACAATGTGGTCTTTACAAAAATCATCTCTTCCTTTAGCTTCTCTACCTCAAGGGATAACACTCTATATGCAAAGGTCCTGGGCACAAAAACTGTGGGTAGATGATGTGTAAGTGATGAATCTCTCTCTACAATGGGTATTCCTCCCACCTCTCCACCCTCTCTCTCTCTCTCTCTCTCCCATCTCCTCTTCTTGGGAAGGTACTCTCTCATCTCTTTCCTCCCCCTTTCCACTAGCATCTTTCTATGTTTCTTCCTGATTTAATTCATCCTTTTTTGTTATGTATTGCACCTCTGAGAAGCCCATTCTTTTCAATAAGATTTCACCAACCCAATGTCTTCTCAGAGGCGGCATATTGAGCATGGACTCTTCGTCGATGGGAACTCCAAAATGCTAGAACACCTTGGTCAGTCACATCCCATATGGTGTAATGGTGTCAGTCTAAATAGACATGTGGGTGATTGAAATCATCACGTGGCTTAGAATAATCACTCTTTTGTAGTTGTAAATCTTATAGAGCACCCTTGCCTTGTGACAAGTGATGACATTGGTGCTTCCTAGTTTTGGAATGATCATTGCTTCCAAAACCTTTGTCAACACCCTTGCCTCGATCACCATGTCATTAGTCTTCATACCTCAGTGAGCGGAGGTGTATTTTGTTTCACTATAGAGAGCATTGAGGATATCCTTGTCCTGCATGTCTATTTGCTCATCATAGTGGTCCATGCCCAAGATTTGCCTAAAGTTTTTGGTGAGAGCATGTGTGTTCCAAAAGAAATCTCCACTCCTTTTACATTGGAGGTATACTCTTTAGAATTCTAGATGAAGAAAAAAAAAATTCAAGGCCAACTCGTTGTAAATGGGAGCTTCATAATTCAATAGTGAATACCAGCCTTGGAATGATATCATTGATTGGAATGATATCATTGATTTGATGTCTGAATTATACTGATCTAAAAATTCAAAGTCAATCTTTCTAGGCACGTGGACTAGCCTCCCAAGTATGGTAGTGTAGAATTTGAACTTCCAGCTTTCCCCTCCAAAGTAGTGGCAAGTCCCTTGGGTGAAACCTTGCCTTAGTTACTCTAAGGCCATCCACCTCTTTGGGGGTAGGCTCCTCAAGTCAAATGACCTAAATCTCCCAAAAGGGCTATATGGGTTGTCCCCATGGGCTTATCCTGCATTCAATGATGGGGCAGAAGATGGATTACCTTGAGATTGGGAGTGTCAGGGCCTTGATGTAGAAGGTTCGCCTGTGGAGGCCACTCCTCGAGTTAGTGGCCTTTTTATTCCACCCTATAACTTAGAAACGACCACCCTAAGAGCCATTGGAGGGTAGGAAATAGGAAGAAAGTGATTGAAAAGGAATAGCAGAGGCCAAATGGAGTGCTAGGAAAAGGAGGGGGCAGGCACTTTGAACCACAGGCGGTTGGGATGGGATAGGGGGTGATAATGGGAGAACTCAATCGATGAGCAGGTTTTGCCCTCTCAAATCGTCGGGCACCGAGCAGGCGCCTGGTATGGCAAGCACGCCTTCAGTCATGACAGATTTTTGCTATTCTTTATTTTTTATTCTTTTATTTTAAACTCCAAAATTTATATTACATGCTTCAATGTTTTGGTGAGTTTTAGAACTTATTTTAAAATTTTAAAATTTAAGAAAAGAAAATTTTCCTTGTATCTAGAATTTTGTTGTAGTTCATTAAAATTTAAATTATGACTATTTACACAAGAAAATTTATTGGGACATTTCCTTAAATTTTAATACAAGTAAAATATTTTTGAGTCTATGATGAAAAATATAACATTTGTAAAGGTGAAAATTGAATGGAAAGAATAAATATATTTTTATAGAAATTACCATATCAAAAAAAGTGTTGTGTTTATCTGCTAAAAAATGGCTTCTGTCTTGATTCTACAAAATCTATGACATAGAAGAGTAACGAACATAATAAAGAAGGGTTATATCCTTTATATATTTTTATTTTTAGATATATAAAATAATATTTTGAAAATTAAAAGACAAAGACTAGAACAAAAAGAGTCTAGTAATAAAATTTTGGATTTTTGTAATAATTTCAAAATAAATGTAGACAATGAAATAAAAGTTGTGGTTGTAGTTGCAAAAATATAATTTTTTAAAAGTTGTGGTCCTCATTAAGATTATTTGGCGACTATAGATGCTTTATACAAGGCGCTGTGCATAATTAAATGTGGGTAGTTTTTAACGTCATATTATTTTAATGCAACAACATTTTCTTTGAGGTAACCTGGTTCACCCAATCGTCTGATCAGGGTAGTTTTTAACGTCATATTATTTTAATGCAACAACATTTTCTTTGAGGTAACCTGGTTCACCCAATCGTCTGATCAGGGTAGTTTTCGATATGATCAATATTTATTATATTTAAAATTACGAGGGAATGGGTAATTATGCGAATAATTGATGAACATAATCGCACTTTAGCCATGGCTATAGGCTAGTATTGTCACAATCGGATTGACATAGCTGGTTGGACTGGGACCTTTCTGGTGTAGCCCGGTTTGGTACAATATTCAATCAAATTCTATATTTCATTAGCCAATAAAAGCTATACACATAGATTAAAACCTATATTTATATTTTTCAAAATTATGTGGCCATGAAACGAAATCTCCGCTCCTGTATTACTCTAATTGAATGTACGACGAAATTAATTGAATTATTCAAGAATTGACCTTTGCAAAGATGTGGTGGTTAGATTCAAAATTAAAGATGTGGTGATTAGATTCAAAATTTTATGATCAGACGTGGTCATGAGTTATTTGTACATAATTTTTGGTGCACTTGGCTTATTTAATTTCATCACTTTAGTTTAATGTATAGCCAAATTAATTTAATTGCTCACTAATGTATAATTATAAATACACATATGTGATGAGTTTTATTCCCATAAAATACTATTAAGAATGAATACTCCTAATATAGAGAAGTTTTTCGAGATGATGGACGTTCATGAAGATAAAAGGCTAAGGTAGTTCTTTACAGATTAGAAAGCTGTGTTTACGCTTGGTGGGATCATGTGAAACATGCTCGTAGAAGACAAGAGGAAGGCACCTATGATGACATGACTCAAGACGAAGAAGTTATTGAAGGCTTCTACTACCTGACCATGGGTCGTACCTATTCCAACACGGATTAGGGACGGCACTCCAGCCCCACCTATGGGCTCTCCGATATAGCTACATGTCATCAAATTCGAAGCATTTATTGACTATTTTTCCTCACACGAAGAATTACAGACATAGTTTATTTGTGTGATCCAGTATAGTTAGCATGTTTTGTCAGCACAAATGAAAATGATATCACCCGACTAATAAATAAAAATAAAATAAGTACTTATTTTCAAAGAAAAAATCAAAAAAATAAACCTAAAAATATACGTAGATAAAATGTCTTCTTAAGAAAAGAATCCTTTACCACATACCTATGACATCCAGTTTCACTTAAATCTAAAGGGCCCCATGCCTAAATTTGTTCAAATATGAATGACATTCTGGCTCCCTAATGCGCCCTTTGCAGCAATGATAACCCCACAAAACTATAGACAAGCAGATTTAGACAAGATAGATTATGTCCAACACAGGTCTTTGACTCAGAAAGTACAGGCATTGGCTGTTTGATACAGTGAAGGAAAAAAAAAAACCAAAGCAACCTCCTTACTCTAGGATCGTAGTTTCTTTAGTTTCACCAAGCTTCCTTCGTACAATTTCCACTCACCATGCTATCCACCTGTATTTACTGTGCCACTAAGCAACGGCAGAGGGGAAACAGTCTCACCAAACATTTGTATCAGATCTGAGCAAGAAGCATCTGCTTCTCCACACTCGGTCTTAATATCCAATCCCAACTCCTCTTCTATGTTGTCCGATGCTGCTACGAGCAAGAATTCACAGCCTTCATAGTTTAAGAAGTCTGGTGGGTCTGCTGGGGAAAAGCGACGATGCCCAAAACAACCCTGCAGGTGAGCAGGAAAGGTTGCCTTTCGCTTAGGCTGCAGCCCGGCAAAGCGAGATGATCCAGCTCCTTCTGGGTTCTTTATCTGGATGATGAATGACCCTTCGCGTTCAATGTTCAATGACTCTTGTTGGTCATTGCCAGCGTCCTCTGGAGGAAGTTCTAGCTTGTAGATCAAATGGGTGTGAATCTTCTTACCTGAATCATGCCTCAAGATTCTATAAACACCTTCAGCCAATGCGTGTGCTGGGGGTTTGTGTCTGTGGCCTCGAGTTGCGGTATCATATTCATCTATGCCAAGAATTAGACAAAATACCAAAGCAGTCAAGCAGCTATGACACCAAATGGAAGTTTTAAGTGCACTTCGCTGTGCAGTCAAGAAGATTTCATTGAGAAGAGCAAGAACTAAGTATCAACATAGAACTCCAGCAATGCAAGCCATAGGCCCTGTTGGAGACTCTAGTTCATTGGATTGGGCATTGCTCAAAGGTTGACTACAACGTTGCAGGCTAACTGCAAAGCAAGCCTCATGTCACCCTTCGCTTCCTCCAGGCAATACTAACGCTGGCGCCATACCAACTAAATACATTAGAGGACAATTAAAATATACAGTAGATGGCAAAGATTATTGGCAATCATGTGTCCTCGATCACAACAGTTTTCTATGTTGCAGCCCACCTTAGTTCGAGAATAATCTGCTTCATTTCTAGGTAACAGCAAGGAATTGAGAGGAGGAGAACTAAAGGCAACCATAGTTGACTGATTGGTGGCGATTTAAACATAAAAAAATGCTACGCCCATCACACTGTAGGCTACTGAACCATCTACGATTTGGCAGGTTTGCCCAGGAAACTAACAGCTTTGAGGCGGGCATCAAGGCCATCAGAATGAATCCTAACTTCGGGGTAATCTCCAAAAAGCAACACAAACACAAGCCACTACTAGTACCTCCTTTTAGAGCATTCTTGATGTCTTCGATCCTGGTAGTAACCATTTCTACGAATCCCCAGTAAGGCTGGCTTCTCTCTCTGAGATCTGGAAGTTCCTTCCGACCCATCACCATGAACCGTAGCAGTGGTTGCTTCTCAATATTAACTTCCTTAAAATCGTAAAAAGAGGAAAACTCTTAATATTGAATACTATATAAATTGAACATATAAACGAAATAAAACATTCTTGCAGCATCTGAGGCCGAAGATAAATGTTTAGTTGCCTCATTATAGCAGATGGCATTCATCAAGTAGGTGAAACTGTGTGGCTATCTCGCAAAAAGTTGCCGGATGGACAACTCCCACCGTCCGTATGGAATTGCTGCTGCTGCAGATACTGCCGTCAGGTCTTCTACTTGTTCTTCCCACTTTCTGTCAATTGGATGACCACAAAAAGTTGGATGAACATTTCCGTATGCTGATGGTCCAACTTATCAATGGCACTAATGTGTTATAGTACATCTCGTATTGAACTTGGTGGTCCGCAATTGACTGCTCCATTTACCAAACTTGTGGGTTACTTTACACAAGAGGATTGACACGGCCGAATAGATAACTGTTCACAACTTCCCTACCTCCCTGCCACGGCCACCTTCCTCGCCTCCTTTCTCACCAGATGATGATTTGCCCTCTTTCCCAGAATTCGATGCTTGCTTTTCTTCTACGGTTCTCTCACCAGATTCTGGTCGCAAGACCATGTACAACCTTTGTACATCATCGACACTCTGGGCTTCTTCTCTGTTAACCTTAGGCCTGAGAAAGAAGAATATTTCTCCTCTTTCCTGCATGTTGAAGGAAGAGAAATGTTCGTCATGAATACTTCTCTATACACCATGGTGATTTGATTCAGAACATGGCGCAGAATTTTTAACCCAAAACACGATGTGAAAGAAATTTAGCCTACGAATTATGGAATTGTGTCACCATATAAGATGCAATTATTTAACGTATATGTTCTTTTACATCCAGCTTGGGTCACTAGTGTGCAAACTTGGGGGCAGAGAGGATAAATGAAGTCTGTTTCAAAAGCATATCCTCCGTCGACGATATTCTGACGGCAACTAATCTGACCAACAAAGGCATGCTCTCTCTCTCTCTCTCTCTCTCTCTCTCTCTCTCTCTCTCTCTCAAACGAAGCCCGATAAGTTAATTGCTGCATAACATTAATAAATTATATGAAGTGACTAAAGGAACTCACCCACTAAGTTCTAGGCGTTAAGAAATGTTGTAGTTCTGCCTATATTTCACCTTTTCCTAACAATGAGGCTACGTACCCATGCAGCAGAGTTATGGGACGACATCTTTTGGGCTGAACAAATCTCTCCAAAAGTCCACAAGAAGAAAGATCTATATTGAAGGTTACCAAGAAGGGTTAGAAAGTATGTCGAGAAGTCAACTGAAATGTGTGTACAATCAAACTTAAGGATGTGAATAATTTCAACTGAAATTATTTTATATTTAAAATAATTAAATATAAAAGGAAAAACATAAAAAGAAAAAGAGGGCTAGCATGTGGTTGGGCTTAGGCTAGTGGTGTTGAGCCTATCTAGTCTAAGTCCATGAGGGGCAGTGGCCTTGGAAGGTGTTGGTCGAGCTATAATCCCGAAGATGGACTGGAGCCCAGTTAGGCGTTAGTAGCTGCAAAATTCATGTGCATGAATAGCATGTGTCAATGATGCCAGAAAAGGTATTTACCATTCATACGGATTGCGGGTTGAATTTGGAACATTGATCTTTGGGGTCTTGGATCCCCAAATCTACAAGTTTGTTTGCGCTGAAAATTTATAGAGACATAATATTTGATGTATTCTTTAGAGATTAATTAATAAGCGTTCATAAATAGGTATAAAAGTTAAGCGATCAGTAAGTGTAGAAGTTTCAAGCTACGTTAACTTTTCTACAAGTTAAAACCTTATCAATAGGTCACGGTAACTAAGGTAGGAACATTTACAGCTATGGGGGAGTTCAAGAGGGCCTGAGAGAGAGATCATGGTAACCAAGGTAGGGACATTTACAGCTATAAGGGAGTTCAAGAGGGCGAGAGAGAGAGAGAGAGAGAGAGAGAGAGAGAGGACGCTTTTACACTAAGAAAGACTAGAGGTAAGTGGTATTGATTTTTCCATCTTCTAGAGACTATAAATACTTTTATTTATTTGCCATCTCTTTTCTAAAGTTCTTGAGATGGTATTGATTTATTTTCCGTGTCTTTTCTAAAATTCTTGAGATGGTATTGGAATATAATTTATGCAAATTTGTTCTTATTCTGTTTTATATGGGATTTATTGTGATACAATTAGATGAGATAATGATATAGTTATTTTCCTTATTCTCTTCTTTATCATTATGAGATGGAATTGAGGATGTTACTCTCTTGATATAATATAATTTAGTAAAGTGATGATTATTTGTGAGATTAAAGGGAGTGCATAATTCATGTAAGTGTACTATGTTGCATGGGCATGTATGTGTACATGACATAGATGCATGGGGCTATGCGTGCATGTGCATGAAGATCAGGTTCATTATTGCCTGTGCATAAGGATCAGATACAATGCCTCTATCAAAATGAGCCATGCCAAATGGTAACCTTGAGGAGTGACATCTAGGCATTGCATCTAGCTGGGGGTTCACGGTGGATGCTATGCCTATTTGACCACGCGTTTCAAGCGGCCGTTCGGATAAGGCTTAAAATCCCATGAGTTTGGTTGGAATATAATGTACTTTTTGAAAACTGTAAAAGCTTATGTACTTTTTGAAAATTTAAAAGCTTTTAGCGTTTACATCAAAGCTCCGAATGGACTTTTTCTTGCAGTTGGAAATGGGCTTTTTATTGAACAAGCTTAATAAATAATTTAAATTTCATCAAATTGACTTTTTATTAAAAAAGCTTAATAAATAATTTAAATTTCACTGTAAGGCTAAATAGACCCTTAGGTGGGGGTTCACGGTGGATGCTATGAAAAGCAATTTATGGATCAACTTGTGGATCAGATTGCATTGGATCAGCTTGCATCATGTATATTAAGAGGTTGTATTGGATCCAATTGCATCATGCAAGGGATCAGCTTAGGAAGTTCCATGTTGAATTTGATTATGCTATGCTTGGGATCAAGATTAAATGATTGTCTATTTTAGATTAGTTTTATCTAATCTGTTTATGTTCTTAGTCGAAATGATATGAATGCTATATAGTTGGAAAAAGTAGGTTATTCAGTTAAATCTCTCAAAGATGGGAATTACAATATTAACTTACGAAACGATAATAATGATTTCGTTGTGGGTAACTTAGTAGGCATTTGAACTCATTCCACGTTTATTTTAGGTGGTGTAGGTATTTAGGGGCAAGAGTAGGGATTTTGATTGCGAGTCTTCAAGAGAAATCAAGGAAAGAGAGCAAGTTTACTTTAAATTTAAAATTTAGGAAGGACAATTGTTAGGAATAGATGTTTAAAGTTATCTTTTTCATTATTCAGATGTATTTCAGAGAAAGTTGGATTAGATAATAACATATTTCAGTTTAGTTTTTAGTTTACTTGCTATGTTAAAACTCTGAACTCTTGGGTATAAATGAAGTTCTACGCTTATTCCTCTACGGCTTGGCTTGGGTCGTTACATATTCTATACAAGCATTATAGGAGTTGGATTGAAGCTGGTAGCCTACATGGTGGGTACAACATATGTGTAGACTAAAGATAATTCATTTTTGACAAGTTTGAAGTGCATGGTCTGAGTCACTGGTTCGGCCGCCAACACAATAAGCCTTGAGTCTCATATTTGTTTGCAGCTTTAATAGGCCTTGCGTGAACGTATAAATCTCATAATAAATGCATGTGTTAACAGGGCTCCATTGGCTAACAATGAGAAACAGGTCTTACATGGATGGTGTACTTGTCCCAAAGGCGCTCACTAGGCACACAAGGGTTACAGCTTCATGAGTTTTACTAGAAGAGTTTGGCCAGAAGATGAAGCCACCTCAAATTGGCTCAAGTCGCTCGTCAAGCCCTGTCCATCATGTCTACAAAATTACATTCCCCAAACCCCAATCTATCCTAGCCAAACTGAACCCAAGGTCCAAAATTCCCTGCCCAACATAATACAAGGTTGGATTTGGGTTACTTTTGAGGTATGTAAATGCTATTTAAAAATTGCCTAAAGTGAAAATGCTTAATTGTTCCAATACTGGCTTGATGCGCGACTCGCACAACAGATCTGAACTTGGCAGATTTGATGGGTACGATTCAACGCCAATGCAATGATCGTGCCCATTGGTAATGTGCCACCGTTTTACAAGGCATATATAAAGAGAAATACAACGCAATGATCACGCGAGTTGATAACGTGCCCACCTTTTCACAAGTCATATAAAAAGAGGAGAGAGGGACGGAGGGAGGGACAGAGAGTCCTGCTTAAAGACATGTTGAATATGTCTCTCTCTCTCTCTCTCTCTCTCTCTCTCTCTCTCTCTCTCCTGCTTAAAGACATGCTGAATATGTCTCGCTTCGGTTTTGCTTAAAGACGTGCAATTTGGCCCTTCAAACACTGCTTTTTACTATACCAGAAACGAAAAGCTTCCCTCCAAATCTTTGGGACTGGGCCAAAACCAGGACTAAAACTACCGATGCAGCATAATTGCAAGTTTTTGATGGTTGATATACGTCCTATACAAGTTCGGAACGAGAATGACAACAATTTTGGATATTCAGGTACAAAAATATATATTAATCGTCCGAACTCAAAACTGTAGCAACTAATTATGCTTGTTTGGCTTCAAGTAGTCCTGATGAGTGGCTAGAAATTTTTTGAAAGACGAAATATAGGCTGGGTTTAGAGAGACCTGAATCTCCACTTTGGGCTCGCTCCTTGTCTTCACCTCTTCGCCTTGTCCCATTTTCAACTCTTTCGATTCTGCTTCCAAAGAAGAGGCAGTTGCTGAGTTCCTGGTTCCTGCTTCTAAAGGACGGTAAACGCAGCACATGGCAGCGGGCATGCGATGGAAGTCTTAAGGCTCTCCACGTTGCTGCTGCCGAAGGGCGGTAAAGAGTCTAAAGACAGCACATGGCAGCGGGCATGCGATGGAAGTTTTAAAGCTCTCCACGTTGCCGCTGTGGCTATGGCGATAGCTAGCAGTTCATTTCGCCGCCTCTTCCGAGATCGTGGCCGCGACATGGATGCCCTTTAATTCGGACCGTTCATTCTGCATGGCAGCAGGTCAAGTAGTTACAAGTGCGGATCCCTTTTAATCAAAACGAATGGATCTCTGATTAAGGCCAGCGTAGGTTCCCCGAGGACTTGTTTAGGGGCTGATGAGTAAAAAGAAAATATTTTTTTTTTAAAAAAATGATGTTACCATTTCTTAAGATGATATTAATCATAGATTGAATAAAAATATTAATAGTTTATTAATGTAAAAAGATAAATAATAATAGAGAAAAATAAAATTATTATTAGGAGCTAGGATGGATATCCAATGAATTAAAGAAAAAAATTTAGCGTAAAGTTGCATTTTCTCCTAGCAAAATTAATGCCCAATAAAGTGGTGACATTAATCATGAAGTGAATGGAGATAAAAATATATAAGTTTTAATAACAAAATATATAATATTTTTTATAAAAATAATTATACATCATATCAATAAAAGAGAAGAATTTAATTTGAAGAGGAAATTAATCACGTTTACTCTTAACTAAATTGTCTCATTAGAAAGGAAGAAAGAAGAGCAAGATGACTTTCTAAGGAGGATAAAAAGGAATATTAAAAATGTAGGGATAGATTTTGTCATTTTAAAGCACTACAAGGATATTGGGTTTTTGTAGCCGCTAAAATGGGTGCAATAAATCAAATTTTGGTTGCATATAGTCAAAAGTAGCCAAAAAAATTGGTTACCCACCGACTGCATATGCGCAGATGCAATAGGCCAAATGTGGTTATTTTTTCCTATTGCATAATACTATATGTAGCCGTTTGTGAATGGCTACATATAGTTATTTGCAACAAGTTACAAACAACCAAAATTGCATATTTTTTGCTCAATAAAAAGCCTCATTTGCCCAACTGTAGTAGAAAAAAACTGTACTAAATAACTACATGCAACTGAATAAGTGACTGCATTTGCCCATTTGCTTCTAAGAAAAATGACTGCAAGGTCGTTTTCAATGACTGCATTTGGCCATTTGCAGCCCAAAGAAATGGGTGCAAATAACTTTATGTGGCCAAGCCAAAACTTTATGTAGCTGAGAAAACTGTTGCATATAATTGCCTTTAAATTATAATATTTGGCCATGTTTGTGATAAATGAAACAATAAAAGTCATTATTCATATAACTTTATTTTAAATTTGTGATTAAATTTTAGAAATCAAACCCACAAATTGATAATTATATGAGCCACAAGAGGCCCTATAATTTTTATGCTACGATAAAGAGTTTATAGTGAAAAGAAAATTGTTGGTACGGCCTATAGTAAAGGTCACTTACATTTTGAGGTCTCTCATAAAAAGATAAAGATATGATAATGAACACTTTCATTAGCTCATTTTTCTTATCCTTTCTCATTGTTAGACGATCCTGTTTACAATAATAATAAATGGGAGTCATATATGAAGGCATTAAAGTCATATATTACAATAGAAAATAATGCAGCAGCCATTTTATTGTGGAGGAGCCAAGTTACCTCTCAATATATTTGAAAAGTCCAATTGAGTTGAGGTCCATGATGTAGGTGTTGATAGATTGATAAGTGACTTTAACGACCTAATCTCTCTTGTCTCAATAGATAATGCATCAATTCAATTGTTAATAGTTATTAACTCTTCCTTTATACTCCTAATCTCTTCCTTGGTGGCAGTTAACTCTTCCTTCATAGAAGCTAGCTCTTCTTGGAATGTTGTAGAACTCCCACGAGGCTAATCAAGATTGAACTGACTCTTTAGCGGCTTAGGTATGTGGGCTAGTCCCTTAATGTATCTAGAGCTCTTCCCCATATCCTTATTGTAGATATCATTCATTGTCATGAGTGACTCTACAGACTCTAAACTAGCCTATAGGTCCACCATCTTCCTTTGCATATAGATGAGAAAGCATCACGGTTCATATAACAAGGATAGTCAAAATCAAATTTAAAAATACAAAAAGTGTTGGAGCAATTAGTTGTACTCACACATACATCTTCTGCCTCTGGAGCTATAAATTTGTCATCTATCTTATGGGTTTGGGTCTCTTTGAATAGTTTGATCCGATCAATTGGGCTATCAAAATCTTCATTCTCCTATTACACAGTAGTAAAAGTTCTTATATACATGAATTGGGTTGGTTCGATTTATGGAAACAAAATTGTTACCTGTTCAACTAGAACAACCATGAATGACTTTGGCCCTATGTAATGTGTATACTTCATTTTCTTTTAGTTAGCCTCAGTGACCGATGACATATGCTACATTTATGGAGATAGCGTATAAACTTATATGTTACATTAAAGTAATGGCCATAATATGAGACTGTTGGTTGTAAGTAATATACCTAAAATTTTGGGGGATTGGAAGTAATTGCACAAGAAGAACTAGCTAGGCATCCTCACGCCATCAAGTGGTGAGTTGACTAGATCACCACCTTGATCTAGGACTCTAATGTTTGCTTGGAAATTATACCGCAAGTGCACAACGTCAAGTTTTGTAGTGTAGTGGTGAAAAGGTTATCATATCCACAGGGATTGGGTCTTCTAATTACTCACTAGTTATCGTCATAAATAATTCTAACTTTATCTGGAAAATTGAGTAATATGAATTTAAGGAATAAAAATAGGTAAGCTTTTGGTGGGAAAAATCAAGATAAAGAAGCTCTAGAGGATTAACTTTACTTGTGGTTCAATTATGGTTTCTTTAACTTATTATGTATTGATTAGTTTTATCAATTTATAGATCAAGAATCCAAATGTACTTAACCTCCTCTCCTGAATGCCAGGCCAAGTATTTATACTCAATATCCCAATTTCAATATCCCTATAAAAATTGGAATATTAAGAATGCATTAAGACTTTCTTCTGAATGATCTCACAAAACCTAGAAGCTTTCCTAAGTCATCTAGCATTCCATATCATGGTGTTTAGATCCCATCCATTCGGCATTACCTCTCTTGAGTGTTAAATACCAAAAACATGATCATTCAATAAATGGCTAGTAGATTGAAAGCTTTAATCATACAACATCACAAATAAATTTTTGAAACATACTCAATAACACAACTTATTGATTAAACCATGACTTCAACATAAGATCCATCTCCCCTCTAGAAAGAGAGGTTTAGCCACTCATATTCAAATCAAAAGACATAACATTACCATTCAACATTGTCTAAAATTCGAATACAGAGTTTAATCCAAGTACAATTGAAGAATGAGAAGTAAACACTGAAAAATTAGAGAATGAAAATAAAGGCAAACTCTTCTGTTTTGGTTTCCCTTACTGAAAATAGGCTTGAAGCAAATCTCTAGGAAATCCTTTTTCTCTCCTCTTCTCCAGCTCCAATCCAACCTCCAAGTTACACCCCCCCCCTTGACCCTAATCTCCTAGGTCAACCCCTTTAAGATCTTTATACTCCTTATATTCAAAAGTAGTCTTTTTGTAGCTTTTCAAGAAATCCCTGAAGATCTGGCGTTGTTTCTAACACTTTCAAAAAATTTGTATGTGTCTCTAGTTATAGTGCTGTGACATAGAGCTATTCTGTTCTACCCAAAATTCATGTTTTGAGTTTGTGCCATGGCATAGAGCTACCTATCTCTATGTTGCATTTCTTTTGTCGTGGCATGGTGCTGTGGCATAGAGTTTCCTGTCTCCATGTTGCATTTCCTGTGCCGCAGGGCTAGCCCTTTTGTCAAACATAAGTACACTGTTATGGCTATAACTTTCTCATTTCAACTTGGAGATTTTTCTTGAATTCGTTAGATAACTTTGAGGTCTACAATTATTATGTTCAACATGTTTTTCTAATCATTCTCTAAATATGTCAAAATTGGACCACAATTGATACCATGTTCTGCACATTTGAAACTGAGCCGAAGTCTGAGATAGGTGTAGTATTTTGGATGTAACTTCCACATATGAACTCAAAATCTAATGATTCTTAATGCATTAGATATATGACTTCAAGGTATTGAACTTTGTTGTTGACCACTTTTGCTGATTCAATCATTAAATGTACCAAAAATGTGAATTACGGACACATATGTGCCATTGATTTTAGTGTCGTGGCATAGACTTTCAGTGTCATAGCACTGATTTGCTATCTCGAATAATCTTCACATTTCAAGTTTTATGTTGTGGAATAGGCTTCCTGTGTCATAGCATTGAAGTGTTATCCACTATTCCTTTGCATTTTCTTCATTTCAGTGTATTTCCTTATGTTTTCTCCATCCTTCTTAAAGTTGTGTGCCTACAACCAAACAAAAACATAAATACATCAAATCTACCAAACATAACTTAAAAACAAACCAAAAGCTAGCTTGAAAAGGCATGATATAAGTGAATAATATTCATTTATCATTTGTAGTAGTGACCATAAAATATTTTGTTAACCCTTTTTTAGTCAGCCCTAAACTACTCATCAATAACCACTTGAACCCATGCTTCCTCAAAGTTCTTAATACCAAACTAAAACTATATGTAGAAGTCAACACAATTAAATGATAGAAATACAATGATAAATTGGTTATTGATGTTTTAAAACGATGTTTGGGGTACTTTCAATTCAGAAATCAAAGGATGCTTTTTGGAATCAATTACATCCGACCATTTCCTTTTGTCTACCATGGGTGCTTATGCCCAAACAATATATCAAATGGTCTTCAGTAAATACTTTTGACCCTATTTGGTAGTTGGCTTACTAGTATCAGGGTCGATTTCAAGAGACATGATGAATTGACTTTTCTTCATATCATTTATAAATGTGTTATTGGATGGACCTCGTCCTCTCCTCTGAGATCCTGGTTAGAATTATGTGTTAAGTGTTAGATCACAATCTATACATATACTATATTTTTTAGTAAATGAATGTTTCAATAAAAATTTAAGGTAGAGTCCATGGAAGACATACTGGATGAGCTTGCCCTTATTCCTAATGAGGAAGGGAAGTCTTGAGTCTCAGATCCACTATGAACATTGCATGGACCTATTGCCATTGGCAAATAGGGCCCTTGTGGGTGTGTAAACTATTATGTCTCCTGAGAAGCCTATTCTGATGGCCATGACATGACCACATTTTGTTCTCCGCAAGAGGAGGGAAGGTGTCCCTGCCCTTTGAAGAAGTGCTTAGAGCTACTATTGGTTGTGGGGCAAGTGGTGGTGTCGAACCCTTTGTATTCTCCGAATCTGTGGTGAGATGGGCAAGCTGTAAAAATCAACCCCATCCTCTATCGTGCCCAAGCACCATCACAACCTACATACAAAAAACAAAGGAATATTCTTTGTTAGGACTATTAATGAAAACCAGTGCTTGCAT
>JAYJMB010016747.1:17715-44203 GCA_036873735.1 Pouteria campechiana
AGCACCATCACAACCTACATACAAAAAACAAAGGAATATTCTTTGTTAGGACTATTAATGAAAACCAGTGCTTGCATGCATGTATGCATTCTACCTTACTGAGATAGCTAATTTTGTGGCTATCGTGATGTGTGATCAGAGTAAAATTTGCTACTGAAAATTAAGTATTAGTTATTTTCAATTTTGAAGGAAACATTATGATTATAAGTTGTACTGATGAATTATATCAAAAATTGAAAGGTTGTCCAGTTAGGTGAATCCCAAGGTACGCACATAGGAGTAACTAAGGTGATATCGCCCATGTCATTGGGATTGAATCCCAAAGGTCATGATTACGCATGCAGCCGAGACCATGGGTGCTCACGTATATTGCTTGTGTTGAAGGCGCAAGGCAAAGCTAGCCTCGCTACTGCTCACATTACTCCAGGGAGCCTAGAGACCCATGGGTGATACCTCAGTTGGTTGCGCCTATTGCCTACCATGCAGGCGCAAGGCAAAGCCTCATAAAGTGATGCGGGGGGCACCTTGGCCAATCGCTCAAGTTAAAGCCTCTCATGATGCTGCCCGCAGTGGTCCAGGGAGAAAGCATGTCTCTAGACACTCATGGTCGATACCACAACCTCCTGCGGTACCACCTAGGGAGAAGGTGATATGGGAGGTGGCCATAATATCGTCCGCCAATGCAGAGATGGGCACGTATGAGGGAAACATCATCCTGAACCCCAACGTCTTAACTAGTATTGACTACGAGGATATCGGCCATTAGATCATCTATGTAATTATCTGGGGGCAAGGCTCTATTAGCATAATGATCCATTCCATGGAGTAGCATTGGTATGTCAATCGAGAAGTTCATATAAGTTATCAATTTCCTCTAAGCCCTTGAAAACTTCATCTAGCTCCTTAGCTATCCCATCCATCTTTCAGATATATATAATGGTCTTATTAACTTCATTAGGGTGTAGCTTTCTATTTAACTAGGAAATCTAAAGTTCACTTAAAACTCCAATGGGAGCATTCATAGTTGTCTCTTCATGTTGATCTACATACTCTCCGATTGGGATGTTCTCACCGCAAGTTTGCCAGGTGGCATTACAATGTGGAATACTCAAAAGATGTCGATGGATGCAATGTTGAACAACTTGCCATTGTGATCCCATCTTTGTATCATCTAGGTAGAACACTTGTTTTGCTTGAGAAGCAAGCAAAAATGACTCATCTTGATACCTAAAATGAGTAACATTAATACTCATGCAATAAAACTCTAGCTTCATTCCTAGTCTTCTACTGGTGTCAAAGCATTCACATTTAAATAACACAAGAACATGCTACAAACAACCATAATAATAATTTCTTTACCAGATAGACCCCCCATCACAATAATGCTACTATTTTGGGTTATATGATTCTTTTTGCAATTTATTGTGCAAAACTAACTCCATCCACTATACATCCTAAATACAATGTTGATTGCTCCATCAACGAACCATTTCCTAGGGACCATATTTCCTCTGAGACTTGATTAGGGGATTGATGATATAATTGGTTTATATGTGAAATATACTTCAGGTTGTTATGATACCAAATGATGATGATGTATAAATATAGACTGAAATTGTGATCTTACACTCATATTTGGAACCAGTCAGGAAATTGCTCTTCTTCATGCTCACTTCAATCCATGGAGAGTCAGAAGAGAGAAGTGAATCTGATTAAGCCAAGGTGTTGGTCCCGAAGGTTAGGCAAAAACCCAAGCGAGGGAGGGGGAGAGGTGAATTGGGTATTCTTTCCTCTAGCGATCAATCACTCAATCAACAAATGCACAAAATAAATAAGACGCAATAATTTTTATAGTGGTTCGAGTAACCACTCTACTCCACTCTTCCAAGAACACCTTTCTCTTAGTGTCTTGGGTTCCACTATTCGCAATAGCAGAAATACAATAGTGCTTCCAGCATCCTTCTAGATTTCAGCTCTAGGGGGTATAAATGGTGCTTCCAGCACTCTTCTATATTCTAGCTTTAGGGGTATATTCATAGTTCTCAATACTCTTTTAGATTTTAGCTCTAGGGGGCGTAAATTAACAACTCTTATCTGCACTTAAACAGTTACAGCTCTTCTTGAGTCTAGTCTCAACCACTAGCTCAAGGAACTTTACAAGAAATAAATATCAGAAGTTTAAGCACAGGAATTTCTCAGTAAGCACAGGAAAAAGGTTTCTGAAAATTGAATACAAAAGTAAATGATCTTCCCAAAGGTAGTTGAGAGCCTTGAAAGAAAGCTGAGAAAGGTTTGAATGCAAAGCTCTTGACTCTTGAAGGATTACAGAAGGATTAGCTTAGATCAACAAATGCTCTTAAAAGGATTTTAAATGATTTTCTCAATACTTTGTTAGTTTCTACTACTCCAACGATGCTTTATTTATAGCTACTTTAAATTTTAGTCGTTTGTGGTAGGTGAGCTCCATTAATGACAGAAGATATTCTGATTGGTGTATTTTGAATTCTCTAACTTCTGCTTAATCCTTATATGTTGGAATGCCTACAATGTTGACCTTGGAGAAGATGATTTTTGGTTTCTTAATAAGCTCTGGTCAAGGTATTACTATAATGGTTACCTCTTTCAATAATACAGAAAGATTGTTATTAATGCTGAGCGAAGACCAATGATTTGTTCTAACCGTTGCTCATCTTTTACTTATGATAGATAAAGTATCTGTCCAACTATCCATAAGATAAAGTTCCTTTGTCTTTATCTTTCATAAGTAGCAGACGAATCACCCTTTCTATTGTTGCTAGATGAATCATCCGTTTAAGTGCTTTGTCTTGTGATTTGTCTGTTACACCATAGAAGCATAGATATTTTGTTGCTTCAGTGTTTCATCTGTTGGATTTGTCTGTTGAATTGTAGAAGAACAAATGTCTAGTTTTTTCAATGCTTTGTCTGATGAATTGTCTGTTATGAGTGACAGACTATGCTTTAAGGCGTAGATGAAATTTCCTCATGGCTTTGTTTGTTATAATAGATGAACTCAGTTTGAATAAATGAACTTCTTTGCTTTGTGATAAGATCCTTGCTTCTTTCACTTTGTCTATTATTAGTAAACGATCAATGGCTCACTTGTGATAGACGAAGTTTCTGCTCTGCCATATCATCGTTGCTTCTTCACTTTATCTGTTGATGATAAATAAAGTTTTTATTTTGTTAGAAGATCTTCACTCCTTCCACCTTTGCTGTTCTTATCAGATGACCATTGGCTTAAATGTGACTTGCTTATAATAAATGAAGTCTATTGTATACATACTGTCTTGCATCCGTTAGATATAATCTTTCACTTTAACAGATGAATGGAAATAACCAAGTCCTTTTCATTCATGCTTTATTTGTTACAACACTTCATCTTTTGCTTCTTTACTTGCTTAAGCCTTGTCACCATAGAATATATTTTGTATGCTCATTTTTCTTTAAAGCCTACAACCTGATTCTGCATGCTAAAATCTTGATAACAACCATTAGTACATAATCTTTAATCAAGTTTTGTTTGTCATCAAAACCTTAAATTTATATCAAAATTCTTCCCCTTTTTGATGATGACAAAACTTGATAAAAATTATCTCATAAAAGATAATCTCCCCTTGAATGTGTGCAGATTAAAAATGTTTACAATGTTTAAATATTTCATAAGTTATTATCTTCTGATGTTTTCTTATCTTGTTATATATATATATATATATACATATATATATATATTCTCCCTTAGATTATTTATAATGTATTCTCCCCCTAATTAGTTAAAGATTATGCATTTTTATATTTTCTTTTTGAGATAATTTGCATAGTCTTTCTCCCTCTTTTTGTCAGAAGCAAAAAAAAAACATCCACTCCTAGTAAGTATAGGCCAAACATGAAAAAAGAAACTAATAAGAATAGTATTTCATTTTATTTCAGCATAAGCAATAATACAAAGCAGGTTAGCCTCGATATAAACATTCTAAGTTTGGGGAGATGGAGAGAGAGGGATTGTTGTAGACCCGAAGAAGGTGTCCATAAGGTCGGGGGATGTGCATCCAAAACTTTGAGCAGTTTCTTCAAGTGTTAGAAATCAAAGTTTTGGAAAATGAATGGGAAGGTGAGGGGTTGGAGATGGATGTAATATACTTATTTATTTCATTCCCCTCCTCTTCAAATGCCCAAGATGATGGTAATATATGAACTAGGGCTATCTGGCAATGATGAGATTGATGAATTGGTGTCGGCAAGGCTAGAGTTTGAAGAGAAATGCTTATGAAAGAATGGCTAGAAGATTGGTGAACACATACGCATTATTATCCCTCCAGGAGAACAACTAAAGAAGCAACGGTTGATTCTTCAATCCCCACCACGCACTTGTCTTGTCTCTTTGATTACTTCCAAAATATTCTTCTCTGAAGAGTTTTATCTTTGTGGTGCAAAGAATGATTGTGATTAAGAAGTTAAAATAGATTGATTATGGTGGGCTATATGAGATAGTTGATATAATCTTTTTAAAAGAAAGAATAACTTATGCTAAAAATAGAATTGGATGTGATAACCATATCTATAAGTTAATTCTAGCAAAAAAATGAGGAATACTCGACCTCGGGAATCAATTTTCAGATGAAGTGTGAATAAAGCACTTGATATGAATAATTTACTTCATTTGAGAAAAAATCTAGTCTCAAGAAAGCATATTCAACATCGCAATTTCAAGCATAGAAACATTAGATATTTCACTCTCAGATCATCACATTTGTCATGCCTAATTTTTCTTTGATGTTGCAGAAGGTGTCTAATGACAGTGGCTTAGTAAAAATATTAACAAGTTGAGCACTTGTGGGCACATATTTTAGATATATATCATGTTTTTCAATATGATCTCTAATAAAGTAGTGCATAATTTCTATATGCTTAGTTCTTGAATGTAAAATAGGATTCTTTATCAAGCATATAGTATTAGTATTGTCACATTTAATGGGTATGTCTCTATAGCTTAGTCCATAATCGAGAAGTTGTTTTCTCATCCACAATAATTGAGTGTAGCAACTTTCAACTGCTATGTATTCAGCTTCTGCTGTATAGAGAGCAACACTAGTTTGTTTTCTAAAGAATCATGATACTAAACTGCTTCCTAGAAATTGACGGGTTCCACTAGTACTTCTTCTATCAACTTTATATCCTCCAAAATCAGCATCAAAATATCCAATGAATTCAAAATCAGTTTCTTTGGGATAATAAAGTCTTAGACTTGGTGTGTCAACTAGATACTTAAAGATTAGTTTTACTGCAGTAAGATGAGATTCTCTAAGACTGGATTGAAATCTAGTGCATAAGCATACACTAAAAAGAATATCTAGTCTAGATGCAGTAAGATAAAGAAGATATCCAATCATACTTCTATATTGTTTTTGATCTACGAGTTTTCATCCTTGTTCAGCCTTGTCGATGTGCTCATTGAAGTGCATGTTGCCTTAGCTTCTTCCATTTTGAACTTCTTTAGCATCTCTCTAGTATATTTAGATTGACAAATATAATTTTCATCATCTCTTTACTTGAATTTCAATTCAGGGAAGTAATTCAATTCTCCCATCATACTCATTTCAAATTCATCCTACATGATCTTTGAGAAATTTTAATAGAGTTTTCATTAGTAGCTCCAAATAGAATGCTATTTACATAAATTTAAACTATCAAGATATCTTTGTCAATAGTTTTGATAAACAAAGTAGTGTCAACCTTTCCTCTCTTGAAAAGTAACCAAGAAATATAGCTTCATCGCTTTTTAGATCAAACTTTCCAAGGTTATCTTTTCCATTGTTCAACATATAACATAAACATCCATGTTTGGTTTTCTTCCTTTCCAAAGCTTATACGATAATATCTTTAAGATTGCTCTTATGGTAACCCTGTTCAGCACATGGCAAGTAGTGCTAAATACTTCTCCCCAAAATCTTTTGGACAAATTACTTTCATTCAGCATGGTTTTTTTCATTTCCTAAATTGTCCGATTCTTTCTCTCCATAACTTCATTTTGTTGAGGAGTTCTAGGGGATGAGAAACTATGATAAATTCTTTTTTCGTCACAAAAATTAATGAATCTTTTATTTTTGAATTCACCACCATGATCATTGTGGATGGAGTGACTATATCTAGTGGTCCAAATAGATCTATATGCAATAGTTCCATAGGTCTGGATATAGATATGGATGTAGATACTTCATTTTTAGGATGGAAGGATACTTTGGTCTGTTTTGACAATTGAAAAGGTTTGCATATTTGATTTTTCTCATAGTTTAATTTTAGTAGACTAATTACGAGTTCCACAAAGATTTGTATTTAACATATTGATGTATCCCATCCTCTTGTGCCATACCCATGGATCATCCTTGATTGCAACAATATTATCTAGTTGTATTAGATAAATATTTCCATACCTTTTTCCACTGAACAGTAGATCATTGTCTATGTCGAATACATTAAATGCAGATGGTTCAAACACAACTTTATAATCCTTGTCACATAATTAACTTAAGCTTAGCAGATTATGCTTGAGTCCTTCTACATATAATACATTCTCTATGCATACATTGAATAAACTATAAAATTTACTTATTCCCTTGATAAGACCTTTATCATTATTGTCGAATGCTATTATTCGTTCATCCATTGTCTTCAATTCTTTAAACATCTTTTTGTTCCTAGTCATATGTCTCAAATAGCCACTATCCATGAACCATGCATTTCCAGATGTAGCTTTGAGACTTACTTACATTCAAAGCAAATTTTTTTCTTACCTTGTTGGTACCCAAGTATTGAGTCCAATGATGTTATTAGAAATGTGTGTCGTTAAGTGTGGTTCACTTTCTTTGACCATCTAGTAAATTTTTGTAAATTTTCATCATCTAATTGTTCACATCTAAGTCCCTTTTTGCTGGTTTGATCGATCATTCTCATGAATTTGGTCACAGATTCTCTTGGATTGGAGAATTTACTCAACATGTTGTTTAATAATTCTATCTCTTTCTTCAAATCTCTAAACTTCTTTTGTAGAGATAGATTTCTTTCTATCAGAATAGAATTTACTTTGATAGTTGCATCACATTATCTTTTCTTTTGAGTAAGCTTTTCGCCAAGTAATTCGAACTCACTGAAGAGAGAGTTGTATGATTGTTGTAACTCATCAAGTTTTTTGCATTTATCACAAGTGCTATTTGAACTTTAAGAGTTAGAACTATAAGAGTAATACGAGTTTACCTTTGTCTCCAGCTCCTTCGTGCATTGCTCCTTGATGGTGATTTGATATTTTGACTCATTCTCCATCTGGGTCATGCAGCATATTCTTGCAAGGTGTCCAATTTTGTTGTCACCTTTCTCACTTGAGCTAGTCCCTAAGGATTCTTCATCATTCACGTACATTCCTCTAGCTTGGTTTTTTGAGGACTTTTTGAAGTATTTCTTTTTTTTTATTTCATTCTTCTCGTTCATATTTACTTTTTCTTCATTAAGACATTTAGGAGACATGTATCCGATCCCTCCACATCTATAGCATGTAGGGAGATTCATCTTTCTTGTAGCCATTTTCTTTTGTTGTCTAGGTTATCTCCTTAAAAAGCTGCCTCTGCTACTTCTTAAAAACTTTCTGAAATTTCTAACCAACATGGCTATATCATCTTCAGATTGTAATGCCGTATCAATGCTGCTTTCTTTGGTCACTTTCAAAGCAAGAATTTTCTTTGGCTTTGTATTCTCCTCCCTTTTGTTCTTAATCAGCTTGACTGACATCAATGAGCTAATAAGATCATCTCTCAAAAGAGCGTTTAGATCCTTTGCTTCCTCGATTGTTGTAATCTTCTTGTTCCCCGATTCTGGTAGTGCCCTTAGTATTTTCATCACCTGTTTAGAGTTTGTAACTTGTTTTTCCAAACCTTTCAAAGCATTAGTAACTTTATAAAAGCAAGCATATATTTAAGATATACTTTCTCCTTCTTTCATCCTAAAGTTTTCTAGTTCTCCTATCAACATTTCTCTAGTTCTCTTGACTTGTGAAAAACCTTCATAAATAGACACTAATTTATCTTAGATTCCTTTTGCAGTAGTGCAAGAGAATACTTTATCAAACTCAGATAAAGATAATCCACAAAATAAAGAGTTCATAGCCTTTATATTATTTTGGATTGAGGTGGCTTCCTCATTGGTCCATGCATCCACTTCAGTAGTAGGAAGAGTGATTCCAACTTTAATAGCCTTCTAAGATTCCATATCATTGGCTATAATGTCTTGCTTCATCCTTAACTTCTAGTAAGCGAAGTTAGTTCCATCAAATAGGGGTGGCTGGGTAGATGATTGCCTCTCAGCAAATATTTATAATGAGGATGATATGTTTGCCATTTGATCACTATAAGTGTTTATATAATATGCTTTGATACCACTTGTTAATCTTGAAGGTTAGGCAAAAAACCAACAGGGGAAGGTTGAATTGGGTACTTAAAAATTATTTCTTGACCCCTTTAGAAGTATTCTTTCCTCTAGCAATCAATCACTCAATCAAATAAATGCAAAAAATAAATAAAACATAATAATTTTTATAATAGTTCGAGTAAACATTCTACTCTACTCTTCCAATAAGACTTTTCTCTTAGTGTCTTGGGTTCCACTATTCCCAATAGTAGAAATATAACAGTGCTCCCAGCACTCTTCTAGATTCCAGCTCTAGGGGGTATAAATAGTACTTCCAGAACTCTTCTCAATTCTAGCTCTAGGGGGCGTGTTCACAGTGCTCCCAGCACTCTTCTAGATTTTAGTTCTAAGGGTGTAAATAAATGGTTCTTGTCTGTATTCAGATAGTTATAGCTTTTCTTGAATCTAGTCTCAAACACTACCTCAAGGAACTTTACAAGAAATGAATATTAGAAGCTTCTCAAGAATTTTTCACTAAGCACAGAGGAAGGTTTCTGAAAATTGAATGCAAAAGTAAATGATCTTCCCAAAGGTAGTTGAAAGCCTTCTACTGGTGTCGAACCATTCACATTTAAATAACACAAGAACACATTGCAAACGCCCATTAATGGAGCTCACCGACTACCAACGGTTAGAATTCAAGGCAGTTATAAAAACAACATTGTTGGATCAAGAAGAAGCAGAATAATCAAGGAAAATATTCAATCCCTTCTTGAGAGCATTTATTAAACTGAGATAAAACCTTTAACAGCTTACAAGAGTCATGAGCCTTGCATTCAAACCTTCCTCAACTTTCTTTGAAGGCTCTCAATCACCTTTTGGGAAGATCATTTACTTTTTCATTTAATCTTCAGAAATCTTCCCTTGTGCTTATTGAGAAGTGTCTATATCTGTGCTATAAATTTTGATATTTGATCATTGTAATTCCCTTAAGCTATTAGTTAAGACTAGACTCATAAAGAGTTATGATTGTCTAAGTACAGACAAGAGCTATTTATATACGCCCACTAAAGCTGAAATCTAGAAGAGTGCTGGGAGCATTGTGATTATGCCTCCTTAGAGCTAGAATCTAAAAAATGTGTTGGGAGCACTGTGATCATGCCCTCTGGAGCTAGAATCTAGAAGAGTGCTAGGAGTACTATAGTTACGCCCCCTAAAGCTAGAATCTAGAAGAGTGTTAAGAGTACTATAGTTACGCCCCCTAAATTTGGAATCTAGAAGAGTGCAGGGTGTACTGACTATATTTCTACTATTAGAGATAATGGAACCCAAGATGCAAAGAGAAGAGTGTTCTTGGAAGAGTGGAATAGAGTGTTATCAAGAACCACTATAAAAATTTATGTGTCTTATTTATTTGTGCATTGATTGAGTGATTAGATTGATTACTAGAGGGACGTTTGATCCTAAAGGGGTTTAGGAAAATTTTAAGTGCCCAATTCACCCCTTCCCTCTTAGATATTTGCCTAAAACCAATAATATTCTCTATCTCTCATTAGACATTTATGCCAAACTAAAACACCAATTATTCCAATAAAAGGGATACCTACTATCCCTAATAAACCAAATAATATCTACCATAAACAAATATGGGATATTCACTACCCCCAACCAAAACTTACAAGCCTCAATTCAAATAAATGGCTTGATCTCCATACATTCAACCAGGAAAGGGACCTACTTTATTGAAGCATTATTTTGCAATTCTTCAAGTTTCCACAACTTAGCTCCAATCAGTGCTAAATTGGTCTTGCTCTTGTAATAAGCATGACAATTTGATATATATATATATATCAGTTGTCTAATTATTCATTTAGGCATCTCATCATTCCACTTATTCATTTATTTCACTTAACATAATTTTCAATGACTTCATAAGGACTCTTATGGAATCGTGTATTCGTCCAAACTTTGTTTCTTGTTGAGGTATATTCTCAAACATCTTATCTTTGCATCATGATACATTTCACATTTAGTATATATAACATCAAATAAATTTATTTCTGCATTAATTTCATTCCAAAAGAAGTTAATCTTTCATCTCATTTCTAGGTTTTAGAATTATAATCAAACCCTCTTTCACATAGTTTAGCTTCCATTGAAGCATTTGATCGAACAATGCATATATATCATTTAAATTAAAGTATTTCAACAGTTCTCTATAGGAAAGTTGATTTCATATCCTATAAAATCATCATATAGAATGATTAATAGTTCCATAATCATAAAAATAGTCTAATTAAACTTTAATTCATCCAATTCAAGGCTTTCATAGCCTATATATATATAAACCCCAATTAAGTCATGGTCCAAGGTCAAATTTTTCACTACTCAACAACCGAAACAAGTCTCAAAACATTTTAATTCATGTATTAATCATTTTCTCTCATGATTATTACATGTAAGTTACAAAATTGAGGAAAAATCATTGTTCACAGGTTAAGCAAAACCCTAACAAAGCATGAATTATCAGTTTTCATGTCTACTTTAATTTCACGCTATTATAATTAACTCATTAATCATTTTTCCTCGTACATCTTATACCAATTTCATCATTTTTCCCAAAATTTCACTATTGACAAAAACCTTAATTGACATAAAAACCCAAATTCAGATGAGAAAAAGCATCTTACCATTGAATCTATGTGTAGCTTTCATCCATAGATAAGAATCTAAGCTTAAAGCTCAAAGCTCTCATTAGCCCCCTTCTTTTGCAGAAAATCAGATTTACATCCTTCATCTACCATCAAAATGGTTAAACCGTGGGTTCAAATGGAAGATCATGTGATTATCCACCTAAAAAAGATGATTTTTGAGCAAGAATCACATAAAGTTGGGCATAAGGAGACTAGGGTAAATCAGGGACGTGGGAGAGGGAAAATGGAATGGATAAATGGGATAGAGACAAGCTTAAAAAGTCACATTTTTTTTGCTACTTTGATGCACTATAGAAGATGTGTCGCAGCATAAAATTTCTATGCCATAGCACAAACTCACTAGATAGGCAAAATTTTGGCTTGATGTGGCACATATGTTGTATGCCCAAAATTTTTGCCTTGCTAAAACTTTGTCGCAGTATGGAATTTCTGTATCGTGGCATGGAATTTCTGTGCTAATACAACATTAGTAATTTGAGTATAACTTTTACATATGAAATCTAATTTACCTAATTTTTGAAGGATTGAAAAGATAACTTAAAAAGATACGACTTTCATATCAATCACTTTTTCCAAATTGTCTCATCAAAAATTTAAATAAATTGACCATTTTTGGTAGTTGTGGTATTTTTCACCCATGTAGAGCAGATTTAGTGCATTTATCATAACTTCTGCATTTGATATCCAAATCAGATAATTTTTGACAAGTTAGAAAGATATTTTCAAAATCTACAACTCTTATATTGTTCATATTTTCAAATTATTCCATTATCCATATCAAAAATTAATCACAAATGACCCATTTTTCAAAATCTATTTTTTCTTCATTCCCTCCATTTTAAACCTTGTTTTCTTTCCATTTTATTTCTTTATTGTTCACACACTTTTCTCATGATTTATTCACATGATAATGACATAAAATGCATGACAATTGACTTCACTTTCTTGGAAATAAATCATAATTTCTTATAACTATTCATATATCTTTTCACTTCTAAATAACCCCCTTCCCCTTAATTCATCATTATAATCATTATAACCATCCTAAAGACAATCGTAATGTGTTCCAATATATAATTACTCAAAATTAACACCTTGAGTGTTATAGGAAACTATTAAAAATATTTTGATTTTGTGGTTAAGGAAGGTTATTTATTTAAGGGCTCTAAACTATATATTCCCAACACCTCATTACGTGATTTTTTTTATTTGGGAATTACATGAAGGAGACATTGCAAGACATTTTGGTGGGGATAAAACAATAGCTCTAGTTGAAGATAGATTTTATTGGCCTTCTTTGAAATAGAATTTTGCTAGAGTTGTGTCTATGTATCGAACATATTAGCTAGAAAAAGCAAAGAAAAGAAACACAGGGTTATATACACGATTACCTGTTCCACACACTCCTTGACAAAATAATAGCATGGATTTTATTCTCGATTTGCCTAAGAACCTTAGAGGGTTAGATTCTATTTTGGTGGTGGTGGATCGATTCTTAAAGATGACTCACTTTCCACCATGTAAAAGACTGTTGATGCCTCATGTGTGACAAAATTATTTTTCAACAAAATTGTTAGGCTGCATGGAATTTCATCTACTATTTTCTGAAAAACTTTATGAAAACTTTCTATTACTAAACAGAAATTTTCTTCTACTTTTCATTCACAAACTGATGGTTAAATCAAAGTTGTTAGCCGAGGTTTGTGAGACCTAGATATTTGGTAGGTAAACATTAGATACTTAGGATTCAATTTTGTCCATTGTAAAGTTCGCCTGTAATAATTCTGTTAACAGATCCACAGAAAAGTCCTCCTTTGAGATTGTCCAAGGTTTTTCTCCTCATACTTCCATTGATCTTGTATTCTTGCCACTTGATATTTGTGTTTCTACTTCTGCTGATACATTTACACAGCATATTCATGATATCCATGCCACTATAAGTAGGAAAATCGCACTAAGTAATGAAACTTATAAGTTTATTGCTGATATACATTGTAAGCATCATGAGTTTAATGAAGGTGATTATATTATGGTTAGTATGCAACCTGAGAGATTTTCTAAAAATTCTTTTAAAAAGTTGAATGAGCTAATGGTCCTTTTTGTATTTTACAAAAATTAGGATTAAATGCATATATTCTTGACTTGCTATCAGATTTAGCAATTAGTTTAAATTTCAATGTGGAGGATTTGTTTCCTTATACAGGTACTTTCGATCCTCCTCTTTTACCTGCAGAAAGACAAAACCAAGGGGTCTCTTTAGCTATTGATTTTGTTCTAGTTCTACCCCAAATATAACTTCCACCCAAAGATTAGATTGAGAGTATTTTCCAAGATGAGCTCATTAATTCTTCTTTAGTTGGACTACATAGTTATCTTATTAAGTGGAGAGACAAGCCTAAAACTAATGCTACATGGATATAAGAGGAGAAACTTTAAGAGTTGGACTAAGATTTGCTTGATCAGTGTCATCATGCTAACTCTCCAATGGAGCATTCTTTCAAGCAGGGGAGAATTGATAGGGATCATAATGTGCGCCCAATTCATACTTATTTTAGGGGAAATTGTAGCAATTAAGGTTTGTTTATTTGATTAGAAATTTAAAGAATATTTTTGGTATTTTATTTATTGCACGTATTTTAGGGTTTTATTTTCAAGTCCTTAAATATAGTAGCTTGTATTAGGGTTGATAACACTTTCTGATTGAATACATTGATGACTTTGCTTGCCCTAATTCTCCCTAAATTCTTCTCTACTTCTTCCCTTTCTTCCCTTCTTATCCCCTCTAGAGGTCTCTTCCTCTTTTTTCTCTCTTTTTCCTACTTGTGTTGCATCAGTAATATTTATGAAGGTGAGGGCTTTAGGCTTGAGTTGTTAGAGATTTGAAAGTAAAGGCTCAATGAATGCTTGCAACAACTTGTTCAACATCCTAACTTTATTCCTTTTAAAGATTTCTTCTAAATCTAGCCATTAGAGGTAGTTGGTGTGTATTTAATGCACTCCAACATTCAAAAATTTTAACCATTGTAGTTGTCAGGTGCTTGGTTGGCAGTTGTGATATCGCTTTCCATTTGTAGGCAATTTGACGGGCGGCTTCCATATGGGTCATCGTAGATTTTCCCAAAAATCTCTCAAGCCAAGTTGCTAGACATTGGTAAGCAAATCCCAGGCAACTTTGGTATTCGGTTATGCTACTTAGGCGATTCGACAGGTGGCTTGGATTGTTCTTCAATTTTTCAAGCACTTTTAGCTTTGTTTTGACATGCAATATGCTTAGTCTCCTTTCATTCAGCTATGTCATTGCAAGTAATATTAGCATGCAATTATCATTTAGCTGCTGAGTTCTAAGGACATGAGGTGTTGCTCAAACCCCACAAGCAATATCTGTAAGTGCCTAGTAATCAGCTACGGTTGCATGCAAATAAGCCAAGCCGCTATGAAGTGGTCGCCATCCACAATTAGTTTTTTTGCACTTTATAATTCTTATTATCCTTATGATATTCATGTCATATATCACCATAGTTTTGTTAATCATGTTTTGGTAATCATCAAAATAAAAATTTTCGCAGTTATTTTTACAAGTTGGAGCATTACAATTTGAGCTATTGGAACATGATTATAAGTAATGATGATAAGTAAGATAGTCCAACAATCTTATGCAAATTCAAACTTTAATGATAATGAATATAGAAAATTACTTTATCATTATAAGACATGCATATTTCTAGCAGTATGACCATCAAACGTTTAGATAAAATAAGTGCTACTTGAAAGTGGACAAGTAAAAAGTGAACCTCACTCAAAATTAGATGGGAACTAATAAAAGAATAAGGATTTAGGGAAGCTAAAAATCATGCAACCTTTACTAAGTGAAAGAGGCAACATAATTTCCAAGTCTAATGCCAACACCAAATCATAAAGATTGGATCATAGACATATATGGTTGATTAAAGAGATTTAAAGTGCTAGTATTGTTGAAAAAAATCTCCAAATATTTGGCCAGTCAAATCTTTGTTAATGGGTCAAGAGCAACAACCCAATTTGTTTGCCAAATAACATCTAGCAACTTTGAAAATAGAGCTTCCAACATTTGGGTTACAAAAAACCTATCAAAATCAAATTTAGTGTAATAAGTCTAACCCTCTTTAATTAGCTTGATTTTGATGATGAATGTGATTTAGTAGCTAAGTTTCGATAATGAGCAAACATGTGAGTAAAAAGTTTTGATACTAATGAGTTATATTCTAAAGTATTATAGAAATAAGTAAATAAAATAAAGTAATTACATTATGAAAGTAACTTTAGAGTAATGAACAGTATAAATAGGATCATATCAAGTTGAAACTAATCACAATTAAGATTTCAAAGGAAGAAAAACTAGTAAACGCTTAAAGAATGACAATTCTGAATTGAAAAAGGATTTCAAATATACTAGAACATTTAAGAAAATCAACTAAAATAAGTTCAAAAGATGTAAAAACTGTTAGAAGGTCAAAGAGTTAAGTCTAAAAGTTTCAGAGTAAGTTTAGAGGAAAATTTTCATGCTTCAGAAGTTAGAATGATCAATCAAAACTTAGTTCAAAAGCAAGTAAGCCTTTCAAATGATATTTCAGATGGTAGACATGAGCTTCAAAGGTCAAAATATAGTTGTTGAAAGTGTCAATCACCAGAAGAAACTTCAAAGCTTAAGAAACAACCTTTAGATGGTCTGAAGTCATCAGTAGAATGAACTTCAAACTGAGTCGAGGTTCAAAAGGTTTGAAAGAGAGCTTCATAGTTCTAAAATTTAATGCAACAATAGTAATTGACAAAGCATCCGACCTTCAAAAGGTTTGAAGTTTAACTTTAAAGTGTCTGAAGTGCACTCGTAAACTAGATTGTGTTGAGTGTAGAAAACATAATCTAAAATGGTCAAAAAATTACCAAAATTAATAATTAATGACTAAATACTCTTCTAAGAGTATAAATAGAGAATTTAAATCACTAAAAGAGTAGTTGAGTGAATTAAAGAGCATTTACAAGAGAAATCAAAGTTTTCTTCCACATTTTTAACTTCATTTGCGCACAACTTTGAAACTACATTCAAGGCTCGATCTATATCAATTCTCAAGGAGTTTGAATTCCTTACTCTTAATTAATATATTATTCATTGCTTTGGATTACTTGTGTACACAAACAGCTTAACAGGTATTAATCTGTACAAATTTCATTACTATTTTTCTACTATTGCAAGGGGCTTGCTGTTTATTTACTTTAATTTTAACGAGTAGGAAAGACTTGTTATAAGTGTAAGAGTTAATTAGTGAGCTCTAAAAACCAACATGTGTTTGTTTCAAACACATGTTAGTAGAACCTAAGTGCAGTAAAACAACCTTCTTTTTTGCTTGTTTAAATTTGAATAATTTGTTTGCACAAAATTTTAATCTCAAGGCCAGTTATTTCCACAACACATTAGCAGAGGAACAATCCGCATCCAGACCCCCTTTCTTTGATGGGTTAAATTATGGGCACTAGAAAATGAGAATACAAAATTTTATGACTATCACAGATTATCAATTATAGTTTACTATCAAAATGGAAAGTGGAAAGGTTATCCTCAACATCAAAGATAAATATACTATTGAGGATGTCCAAACAGTAAATAAGATGCAAAGGCAAAAAATTGCCTCTACTATGAGCTCTCCCCCTCTGAGTTCAAAAAGATTTCCTCTTGCAAATCTTCCAAGGAAATCTGGGATAAATTTCAAGTAGCAAATGAAGGTACTAATCAAGTAAAAGAAACTAAAATTAACCTTCTAGTGTAGAAATATAAATCCTTCATCATGAAAGTATCAAAGACAATCTCTGAAACATTTGGAAGATTTCAGAAGATGACAAATGGGCTAAAGAATTTAAGATAAAAAGATCAAGAGCCCAAGATAGTAAAGAAGATCCTAAGATCTCTACCAAGGCATTGGATTCCTAAAGTTACTGTCATCTAGGAAGCTAAGGACCTGGACAAAATGAGTGTGGAAAATCTCATGGGTTCCCTAATGATTCATGAAGTTCTAATGAGGCAGAAGGTTTCAGAGGAACCTAAAGGCAAGAGAGGAACAAGGAACAAGGAGATCAACAAAAAAAAATTTCAACTCTTTTTATGTAATAGAGTTCAAGTGAAGCTAAAGAAGAACATGAAGCTTAGATCAGCACACTCACCGCTAAAGGGAAAAACCAAGAAGACCACTATACAAGAATCAACTTCATTAACATCCATGAAGATGAGGTAAATTTTGATCCAAAGAACCCTGATCTTGAAAAAGTCTTGGAAGAACTATATTCAAATTTCAAGGCTTTGAAGGTTAAACAAAAATAGACCAAAAAAGAGATTAATAGAATAACCATTGAATGTTTCAATTAAGAGAAGAAAACTCCAAGCTCAAGGTTAGCCAAAATACCTTAAAGGAACTTGAGTAGGTCAAGGCAGAACATAAGAAAGAGCTTGGCATCCCACCTTGTTGAAAATAAAACCAAAAAAGAAAGGTGGAAAAAATTAGAAGAAACAAAATTATGATTTTGGAAGAAAATAATGACCCAAACAGAACCTAATTTTGGTACCTAAGGCTATTACAAATGTTGTAATTGCAACTCATTCTCAAAATGATAGATTAATGGCACCCAAGAAGCAATGGGTACCAAAATTTTCTGTTACTAATCCACTTAAACTCATTCCCAAATGGGTACCAAAAATTAAAGTTTAACCTTGTCTATGCAGGTGTGCTTGAAAGCCACTAAATGCAACATGTGGTACATTGATAGTGGTTGCTTAAGGTATCTAACAAGGGAAAGGGAGTTGTTCACAGAGATTAAAGCAAAGAATGGTGGAATAGTTATCTTTGGGGATAATGAAAAAGGTAAAGTGGTTGGGACTAGTAAGGTTGGTCAACCATAATATACTACAATTTCAAATATTTTACTTGTAGAGCGATTAAAACATAACCTACTGAGTGTAAGTTAGTTCTGTGATAGTGGTTACAAGGTCATGTTTAAATCTTAAAGTCATTTTGTGTTAGATGAGTCAAACTCAGTTGTAGTACTTCATAAAAGGCATAAAAATGTATATTTGGTAAATTTGTACGATATCCAAACCAAGTGCCATGTTGCAAGCAGTGATAAATCCTTAGTATAGCATAGAAGATTAGGACATTCCAACAAAGATATGATTGAAAAGATATACAATAAAAATCTTATTGTCAGTTTACCAAAGCTAAAATTTGACAAAAGTGAGTTGTGTAATGCTTACTTGAAAAAAAAGCAAGTAAAAGTTCTGTGAAAGCAATGATATACTTCACACATTCTCTACACCAAGAAATGGAGTAGCTGAGAAGAAAAATAGATCTTTGTAGAAGATGGCAAGGACAATATGAAGTGAATATAATTTGTCTCAATATTTTTGGGTTGAGGCAATGAATATTGCATGTTACATCATAAATAAAATCTATGTTATGCCATTACACAACAAAACTCCATTTGAACTATATTATGGCAAGAAACCAAATATTTTACACTTTCATACTTTTGGATGTAAAGCTTCATTCTTAACAATTGAAAGGAAAGTCTTAGCAAATTTGATAGTAAATCTAATGTAGGCATTTTTCTTGGATATTTCATTATTAGCAAGGCATTTAGAGTTAACAACTTGAGAAATAGGATTACTAAGGAGTCAATCCACGTAAAGTTTGGTGAAAGTACTAACCCTTCAAGGAGAGTGATTTCGATGATGAGACAAGTGAACTAACAACATCTATGGAGGAAATGAGTTTACAAGACAAAGAAAAAGACACTTCACAATCAAAAACAGTGCTGGATGAATCAAAAAATTAAATCGAATCATTCTCTAATGAGGTAAATGATGGAGGTAACAACTCTCTTCCTAAAGATAAGAAGTTCACGCATGCTCATCCTGAAAACCAGATAATTTATGATATATATGATAAAGTTAGAACTAGATCCTCATATTATAAAGAATGTGGTAATTTTGCCTTTATTTCTCAACAAAAGCCAATATGCATAGAACAAGTTTTAAAAGATGAAAATTGAATTATAACTATGCAAGAAGAATTGGACCAATTATAAAAAAAATGATGGACACTTGTTCCAAGACCATCCTATTAATATGTAATAGGAACTAAATGGGTCTTTAAGAACAAACTATATGAATTTGAAATTATTGTGAGAAATAATGCAAGGTTAGTAACAAAGGGGTACTATCAAAAAGAAGGAATTAACTTTGAAGAGTTATATGCTCTTATCGCTAGGATAGAAGCTATTAGAATGTTGCTAGCTTTTGCATCTTTCATGGATTTCAAGCTATAACAAATGGATGTCAAAAGTGCATTTTTAAATGGAATCATAAATGAAAAAGTATATGTGAAACAATCCCCTAGGTTTGAAAATCCTCATGATCCAAACCATGCCTTTAAACTAAACAAAGCTCTTTATGGTTTTAAATAGGCTCCTAGAGCATGGTATAAGAGGCTAAGTAAGTTCTTATTGAAAAAGGATTTATTGGGGATAAAGTAGATATCACACTCTTCATTAAGCATGACATGAAAGATATTTTGATTGTTCAGATTTATATTGATAATATTATATTTAGTGTCACTAATGATAAATTATGTCAAGAGTTTTCTAAAGTCATATAGGGAAAATTTTAAATGAGCTTGATGGGAGAGTTGAACTTCTTTCTAGGATTACAAATCAAACAAATTAAAGAAGGAATATTCATCCACCAAGCTAAATACACCAAACAACTCCTGAAGAAGTTCAAATTGGAAGATGGGAAACCTCTTAGCACACTAATCAGCACATCAATCAAGATGGACAAAGATGAAAAAGGTAAGTCCACTTGCTAAAAAGTTCATAAAAGCATGATAGGATCTCTACTATATATAACTGTTAGTAGACCCAATATCATATTTAATATTTGTATGTGTGCTAAATTTCAGTCAAATCTTAAAGAATCACATCTGGTTGCTATTAAAAGAATATTTAGATATCTTTCAGATTCACCGAAATATCTAAAATGTTCAAATTTTAAATTAGCAAGGTACTCAGATGCAGACTTTGTTAGCTATAAAGTAGATAGAAAGACTATTGGCTCCCGAAAGGTGGCTTAACCCAAGAGGAGAGGGGTAAATTGGGTTTATGAAAATTAATCGATTAGCCCCTGCGAGATTACTTTCCCTCTTTTCATGCTTATATGTTGTGCGATGTAAACTAAGTAATAGAACATTAAAGTGCTAGGAAAATAAATAAACAAGCACACACAAATAACATGATTTTTATAGTGGTTCGGAAACTCCGTCTCTACATTCATTCTTCCAAAAGTACACACTCATTGTGCCTTGGGTTCCACTATATCTCGTATAATGGAAATACAATAGTACTCCAAGTACTCTTCTAAATTCTAGCTCTAGTGGGCGTAAATAAGTGTTTCCAATACTCTTCTAAATTCCAGATCTAGAAAGCGTAAACATAGTGCTCCAGCACTCTTCTGGTTTTTACAAGCTCTAAGGAAACTCACCGGTTTTTAAGATCACTACCAAACTTAATGATTTTTCAAAGATCACCAACAACTGTCTGATTTTAGATTAACCAGAAAACTAACACAATTTTACAAAGCAATACAATGAAGCACAGGGGAAGATGTGATCCTTTAGTAGCTCTATGCAATACAAAAAGATCTTCCCAGAATGTAGGGATAATCATCATAATGATCGGGAGGTTAGAGCTCATTAAAGATAATTGAAGGTTAAGCTCGTGTCCATGAGTGGAAGGATTTGTATAAAGTTTAGCTTATTTGAAAAGTATTCTTTTACCACCCCATCTCACCTCTTCTCCTTAAATAGCTCTCTTGAAAACTTGACCGTTGGAGGAAGATGATCTTCATTGAATGCAAAGATGAAAGTAGATGAGTAGGAAATAAATGTAGAAGACCTTTATGATAATCTCTCATTTGAAAACATCATCTTCTAATTAATTCTCATGTGCTTAGAATCGTTCTACAGTGCCGACCTTGATATAAAAAAAGTTGAAAAGCTGGTTCAAGCAACTGATGAATAATTCACGATTTTGTAAAGAAGATAATAAATTTCAACAAACTCAGTCATTCTACTTTGACTGGTGCTTTATTGCATTTATCTGAAGTAAATATTAGACAACGTCTCTTTCTATCTAGACAAAGACTCTTCATTTCATACTTTGTCCATAGTTGATTCCAAACAAATTTAGGCTTCTTCATTTCAGAGAATGTATTTTGCTTTCTAAACTTGTTCTTTCATCCGCTGCATTTTCATTGTTTCTTTGGATATATGATATTTCAAATAGAGTATTCAGATTGATATCTTTGAGCATATTTTCAAATCTCTGTAACTCAAACTATCTGAAATGTGGTAGAAGGTTAGAACAAATATTTGTTTTTCTGCAGAAAATTTGAATGAGTTCTTGATGTTTGATTCTTGTTTAGCACTTAGAACCTTCAAGCATTTCATTTGTCCTTTAATAGATTATCTATTTTTACAATCCAGAAAGGTTGTGGACTACTTAGAAGAATATTTTTGCAAAATATAGCTGCTGTAGATTATTGAATTTTTTATATTTGAAAATAGTGAATTTTCACTATAGCAACATTACTGTAGCAAATCACTATAGCACCGCTTTGTCTATTAATTTATCTAAAGTATCAGACGAATAAATTTGTTTACGGTTACTATAGTAATGTTACTATAGTAGATTTCTATAACACTACTTTGTCTGTTAATTTATCTGAAGTAAGCATCAGACGAATAAGTTTGTCTATGGTTATTGAAGCAATGTCATTGTAACAAATCACTATAGCAGTTCTTCTGCTAACTCATCAGTTGTTTTATCTTAGATGAACTCCGTCTTCTACTTTGCTTGTAACTGTAGCAATACTATAGCATTTCATTATAGCAAAATTACTGTAACAGCGTACCTGCAATTGAAAATTTTTGCACTTCTGCCACATTGTTAACTTGATATTTTTAGTTTTTCATTGTAAATCATAATATAATTATCCATATGAAATTTGCATAAGTTATAAAGCATGAATATGCAATTTGAATCATGATTTGTTTTTATAAACTCATATAAACACTCATTCTTTTGCATTTAAAAATATATCTAGACTTATATCAAGATGTATACACTTGCATAAATAATATCCTAATAAGGTACTCATATTTCAAGCACATCTTTCAACATTTCATGCTTCTATACTAGAATCATCATTAGCATAAATTAAGTTTTAAAACAAGTTTTGTTGTTATCAAAATCATACAACAATCCCAACAAAGAGTACCTTAAGGTCATGTTAGTTTCTTGGAATTATAATTATATCATGGTTCTCTAGGAAACAGATATCTATTGCATTATCAACTGCTGAAGCTAAATATGTAGCTACAGGTAGTTGTTGTACATAGATTCTTTGGATGAAATAGTAATTGGGTGACTATGGCTTGAAATATGCCAACACATTCATTAAATGTGATAATACCAATGCAATTAATCTGACAAAGAACCCAATTATATATTCAAGAACGAAATATATAAAGGTTAAGAATCATTTTATAAGAGATCATGTTCAAAATCATAATAGCTACTTGGAATATGTATCAACTGAAGATCAATTAGCAGATAGTTTCACAAAGCCACTACTAAATGATAGATTTTGCAAAATTAGAAGGGAGCTAGGCATATTAGACCCATGCGCATGAATTATTTGTCATGAGAATATCTTATAATGTTATATTTATATCTGAATGTATAAATTTTATGCTTTACTTATACTTTTTAGCAATTAATTAGTTTTAGAGGCTCTTTTAGAACTCTAAAAGAGCTTCGGATGTTGTTTTATGTCCTTTTGCCTTAAATTTCAAAATCTATAAACTTCAAACACCTTCAAATGTTTTAAAGCTTTACTTCAAAACCTAGGAAGATCAGGCTAAAAAGTTCAAAGTCTTTGTTGTAGAAACTATGAAGTATAACTTCCAAACCCTGAAGCCTTTCAGAGCCAGCTGAAGTAGCTTCAAAACTTCTGAAGTTATAATTTAAAAGCTCTAAAATCCCAAAAATTATTATCCCAGTAGACAAAACCCCTTTTATAGGATATGAAATCCTTATCTCCAAACCTCTAAAATTCCATGGTGGAATACACTATTTGATTCTCACTAATATTCAAATATCTCCTATTCCACACAAATCATTTGCACAACCTTTCCATTTCTAGAAACAACTCTTTAAGTCTTGAATCTTCCATAAAAGCTTTTTCCTTCTCAAAGAATCCTCCAACCCTAAATTCCAAAATCTCTTAGCTAAGTTAATTGTTGCTAACATGGAGAGAACAAATAAGGCAACCAAGTTAGAGGACTCATCCTCCAAGGATTCCAGAAGTGAATAGAGAAGAAGGGAAGCATCTGAAACAAGGACTCCACACAAGAAAAACAATATGAAGATTACACTGTTAAGGTAATCTTCAATAAAAAAAATGTCCTCTTTTGAGAAGTTCTAGAAATATTTTGAAAATAAGAGAATAGTTCAAGGAAGAGTTTTTTATTTTAATATGTTTGAAGTAAATGGATTAAATCTAGAAGTGACTTAGTGGTTACTGTTGGATCCTATAAGAAGGCTTAACCCAAGAGGGGAGGGTTGAATTGGTTTTATGAAAATTAATCGCTTTAGCCCTGTAAGATTACTTTTCCTCTTTTCGTGCTTGTGTGCTGTGCAATGTAAACTTAAATAGTAGAATATTAAAGTGTAGAATAGCAAATAAATAAGCACACATAAACAACGCAATTTTTATAGTGGTCCGGGCAACCATCTCTTCTTCCACTCTTCCAAGAGCACACTCTCCTTGTGCCTTGAGTTCCACTATATCCCATATCATAGAAATACAATAATGATCCCAATACTCTTCTAGATTCTAGCTCTAAGGGACGTAAACACAGTGCTCCCAGCACTCTTTTAGATTCCAGCTCTATGGGGGCATAAATAGTATTCCCAACACTCTTCTGGATTCCAGCTCTAGGGAGCATAAACATAGTTCTCCCAACACTCTTCTAGTTTTTGTGAGCTCATCAAGAAACTCACTAGTTTTGAAGATCACCAGCAAACTTGATGGTTTTTCAGAGCTCATCAATAACTCATACAATGTGGTTTTTTCGAGCTCACCATAAACTCACTAGTTTTCATATTAACTAAAAAATTTTACATATTCAAATGCAGAAAAAGATGAGATCTTTTACAGCTCTAATAACACAAAAAGATCTTCCCAAAATGTAAAGAAAATAATCATTAAGAATATGAAGGTTGAAGCTCAAGGATAGATAACTGAAGTTTAAGCTCCTGACCATGAGTGGAAGAATTTGCATAAGGTTGGCCTCATTTTGAAAAATATTCCTTCACCACCTTTGAATCATCTTACCTCTTCTTCTTAAATAGCTCTTTTGAAAATTTGATTGTTTGAGAAAGACTATCTTCATTGAATGCGGAGACGAAGACAAATGAGCAAGAATAAATATAGAAGACCATTTTGATAATCTCTCATTTGAAAATTTCATCTTCTAATTAATTCTCATCTGCTTAAAGTCATTCTGCAGTGCTAACCTTGACATAGAAGAAGATAAATAGTTAGTTTAGGCAAATTATAGATGAGGAGATGCTGCGGCTCTGACTTGATTCATGGATTTAGAAAAAGATAATAAATTTTGAAGAACTTAGTTACTCCAATTTGTCTAGTGCTTCATTGCATATTTCTGAAGTTAATATCAGACAGTCTCTTCTCTGTCGAAGTCTCTTTTTAGTTGAACAAAGTCTCTTCGTCTCCTACTTTGTCCATAATTTCAGACGAATTTGGACCTCTTCATTCCTAGACAAATATGTTTGTTTTATGAACTTCTTCCTACATCAGCTGCCTTTCCACTGTTTCTTCAAATAGTATGAGATTACTAATAGAGTATTCAAATTGACATCTTTGAGAAGCTTTTGAAATCTTTGTTACTTAAACTTCATGAAATGTGGTAGATGATTTGAGCAAATATCTGCAGTCCAACACTTGGAAATTTGAATGAGTTTCTTGATGTTTGATTCTAACTTAGCACTTAAAACCCTCAAGCATTTCATTCTCCTTCAATGGATTATCTATTTTTACAATTCATAAAGGTTATAGAGCGCTTGGAAGAAGATTGTTGCAAGATACAACTATTGTAGTATATTGAATTTTTGATATTTGAAAACAGTGAATTTTTAGTGTAGCAAGTTATTACAGTAGCGTTACTATAGCAAATCACTGTAGCACTGCTTTGTTAGTAGTTAATTATAGAGAAATTGATTGTCTACCAATTCATCTGTAGCCATTATTTATAACAAATTACTGTAGCAATTCATCCATCAATTCGTCTTTAATATTTGTTTATGGTACTATAGCGATTTACTCTAGTAGATGCTTTGTCTTTAGCTTTGTCTTAGGTAACACTTCATCTTTATTAATATAGCAATTTCTATAGCAGCTACTTCATCTCCATTTTTGTCTTAGACTTCATCTTTAGCTTTATCTGAGCTTCGTTCCACATCGTCTGACACTATAGCAATACTATAATATTTTACTGTAGCAATGCACTTGCACTCGGAAATTTCTGCATTTTTGCCACATTATTAGCTTAACATTTTTCATTATATTTTCTATTTAAAATCATAATATAATTATCCATATGAAATTTATATAATTTGTGAAAGATAGATATGTACTTGAAATCATGATTTTTTATCTATAAGCTCATTTAAGCACTCATTATTTTTCATTCAAAAAGATATCTCTTTAAGGCACATTTAACATATGATCCAAGGCATAATAAACAAAGTTAAAAACAATATGGATCAAGATAATTTCCCTTATAGACTTATATCAATATGTATATGCTTGCACAAATGATTATTCCAACAAAGTACACATATTTCAAGCATATATTTCTATACTTCAAGCTTCCTATGTAGAAGCATCACCAGCATAAATTAAGTCTTAAGACAAGTTTTATTGTTATCAAGATCATACAATAATTCCAATAGTTACAACACCAAGGATGGGAGACATTCTTGAGTTACCAAGATTTTTATTATACCAGACCAGTGAGAGCATTAATTGGTAACTACGGTGCTAGCACTAAAAGGTCTTGGATAGGCAGAGGAGAAGTAGAATTGTTGGGTGCTGTCGTGGGCACCCAAATTTAGAACCTCGCTCCAATCTAATTTTCTGTAGTAGTGTGAGTAAGGGTCGATCCCACGAGGAGTAATTAGTATGTTTTTGTGCAATG
>JAYJMB010016758.1:0-44180 GCA_036873735.1 Pouteria campechiana
AGTCCCTCATACCAGTGATTAATGATAATCCCTCCTCTCCTAAGCCTTTTTTATTATGAAAAAAAGGAAGAGAATGTTATGTCTTGTTGCATTAGAGGGAAAATGACTTTAAGAGGGAGAAGAAAAAGAAATAAGCTTTTAAAAGTTATGAATGTGGACAAATCTTAGCATAGTGAGCTATAATGAATTAGACTTTCTTATGTTTATTGTATAAGTTATTTATGGAATGTTCTCATTAGTTCATTCACTCTGTTTTATTAGTGCAAGTCATCAAGTTTTATCATCTTAAAAAATGAAGAGAATGTTGACACTAAGGGTCTGGTTTTGATGATTTACAAAACTTGTTAATGACTTGAATTGAACTAATGATATTGTTCCTGAGATTTCTGATTTTAGCTCAGACATGCTAAACCAATTTAGACAGTTCGAGAATGATAATGTCTGAAGTTACTGCTTCAGATAGTCCGAAGTTGCGACAATGTCTAAAGTTACTACTTCAGACAGTCTGAAGTTGCAACAACTTTTGAAGCTATTGCTTCAGATAGTCTGAAGCTATGACATCGTTTGAAGTTACTACTTCAAATGGTTTGAAGTGGCGCAATAAGGTAGACTTGCATGGATGTAGAACAAGCCTTCTAATGGTTGAAAATTTGATGAGTAATGGCTAGATTAATTTGGGAACTTATAAATCCAAGTTCTTGTGAAGAAGAGAGATTTTTGAGAAGATTTAACACGAATCAAAACATAAAAACTCAAAGTCCCTGAAGTGCATTCACTCTAGCAAGTTACAACATCAACAGAGCTTCAAGTTACATCTTCACACTTCAGATGAGTTCAGAAATCACAATGAGCTTAATATTTTATCTTTTATGTTTGAGCTTTAACTATGTCTACATATTAGCCTAGAAAGAGGTATTTCTCTATACATGTTTATTTTTAGAGTTCTTGGTTAGCTCATTGGAAAACTAGGTTGGATGAGTTGCTAGTTAGCTCTTAAAACTGGATTGTATGAATTGTTGGTGAACTCATAAAACCATTATTATCAGAGTTGCTGGTGAGCTCTTGGGAAAACCAAAAGACAAGTGGGATTCATATGCATTATACTAATTTAAATAAAACTTTCTAATAATAGTTTAATAAATACATAGTTTATTGCATACATAATTAAGTTTGAATATGTTGATAAAAATTGAAAATATTGGCCAATTTAATATGATAATTAATTATGCAAGACATTGGTTCTTGAACCTAACCCAAACATAACAATACAATTAATTTAAATTATAGATTAAATTTTATAGTTATCTCTAAAATATAATTCAATGTAAAAGTTGGACCTCTTTGGCACTCATTTTCATATATTTAATATCATATCATTGTGTATATATATATATATTATAATCAACCTAAAAATAATTAAATTATTTCTTATTTTTTTATTTTGTAGGCAAGTCATGTTTTGTAACTCTATTATTATTCTTAAATTATGAATATTTACCAAACACTTCTATTGCATCTTTATCCAAGAATTGGTTCGATGTCCAAAATATGCTAAATTGTTATATTAGACAATAGCACAACCAAATGTGCAATCAAATAATTATATTTTATATAATTCACCCAAAGATAATGTCTTAATCCTCAATTTTTGATTAACTAAAATATTCATAACTATTAACAAAATTTTAGCACTAAATTTAATTTATTCGCATTGGTTAATAAATTGTAGAAATGAGATAGATAATTTATTAGCATTAGCACTAAATTTCGTTGACATTGTGCCTCATGAAGATCAAGCGCCTATCCAAAGGGCGCCCACAATCTCGGGCAACTATGTTCCAGGCACCCGACGTATTGAAAGGGTTTAAACACTCAGTGCGATGGTTCATTCCTCATTTCAAAAAGCATCCCTTTCTCTACCGCTCGTGGCTCTTGTTCCTGACCTCCCACTCGTTCTCCACACTCCATTCACTTCAAATCCCTCCTTTCTTCAAATCCCTTCTCCCCATCTTCCCCTTTGTCCAATGACATCCAAAGCTATAGTTTCACGACCACTAGGCGGGACCAAAAGGCGACAAAAGAGTAGCATCCAAGTCAAGAGTCCACAGGACAATGCAAAAAGGTAATAGCTCATCTGCCCCGCTTATGAATGAGAGACAAAGGGAGGGAGAGAATTCAAACCCTAATGTCACACTCATGGATCTCTTTGACTTGAACTTCCTACTAGAAGAAGTAGATGAGAGAAGAGTTCCCATGGCAAAGTTTGCCCCACGGGACTTGCCTGAGTGTTAATTTGGAGGTGAAGGGAGAAAGTTCAAGTTTTACATCAAAATGCTAGGAAGGCCTATGCACATTCCTAAAAAGGTTGATTTTCAATTTTTGGACTGATTTAATTCAGATATTAGAAGCATGGTTAATTTTCAAGGATGGTCCAGACTATTGGAGTATGAAGGTCTCATATATAATGAGCTTGCCCTAATTTTTAACTTCAATTGGAATCCATGGGTATATTCCTCCACTGTGAAAGGACTAGAGATTTCCTTTGGCACTCATCTACTATCACCAGAAGGCCATTTGGGTGAGATATTGAGAGTGGACGACTATCAGGACGAAATTAACATGAACTCTAAAGATATCTTGAATGCTCTATCTACGGATATAGTTTACATTAGTGTTGACAAGCATATGAAGACAAGTGGTATGACATTAGAATTGAGAATGCTTAGGAAGGTGTTGGAGTCCATGATTATTCCCAAGCTGGGAAGTACAGACATTGTCACCTGCCACAAAGCAAAATATTTGTACATGATCTACAATTACATGAAAGTTAGTCTTTCGAGGCTTGTGATTTATGCATTTGGCCACAACCAAATTAGAATAGACACCATTATCCCCTACAGAATGTGGTTAACTAAGGTATTTCACCATTTCTCAGTTTCCACTCATGGGGAGTCAATGCTGACTATGCCTACACAAAGAAAGGATTGGATTGGTGGAACCCTCCTGAAGAGAATGCAAGCTACAAAGGCCGACTTCAGGGAGGAAATGGAAATAAAACATCAAGAAGAAATGAAAGAAGATGAAGGTCAAGAGGAAGAAGAAGGACAAGAGAGGGCACCCTCTTAGGGGGAGGAGGAGATAGAAGAGAGAAGGGTGGGAGACATGGCTAGCAGTCCCACTATGGAGCGAGACTCATCCCCTACTCCATCTCATTTAGTAGCTTCCATCTCTCAATCCTAAACATATACTGAGTTATCTGAGGGAGTGGACAAGCTGAAAGAAGAAGTGAGTGCTATAAGGGACACACTCACTTCAATGCAGAAGCAGTTAGATATTCTTCTTGAGCACGCTGATATTGCACAGTCTGCTCAGCTTAAATCCACAGATGATCCCAGTCCATCCGCTAAGCCTACCATTAAAACCGACGCTGTAGAGCCTACTTTTGCTCTTCATGAGCCCATATCTCCATAACCACAAGATAAAACTAAGGAGGACGATGCCCAGCCCACCGCTCACACCCCAGCTCTGGATCCTACCAATTGAAGGAGCCCAACGTGTGTTTTTTTGTCTTCCACATGGCAACATTCATTTCTTGAGGATTGTAGTGAGGAATACTTTTTTTGTGCAACAATGGTTGTATTGTTAGAAAGTTAAGATTAAATTGTTCAAGGGCTTCAAATTCTCAATGGATGATTACACTACTTTATGAATTATTGTAAGAATGTGCAAGTCCTCAACAATGTCTTTCAATTCTCTTGCTATAGCACTATATCATTATAGTACTTTATTTATTAGTTGCAAATTAGATGCATGAGCAACATGTTGGTCTAAATTTACATGTTTTGCTTTTACCGGTCTCAATCCATTTTCGATTCATAGTGTCTTTTTATTGTTTGACTTTTAACCTACCAGCATGAGAAACAACACTGGACTATTGCTGAGAATGACCACCACAATTACTACCCAAACTGGTAATGTTTTTCCCTTCAATCCAGTTAAATACAACCTTCGTGTAAATAGAACATATAGTCAAGCAAACACACATAACTAAATGATAAGGACAATCAATTTCCAAAGCAAAATGAAAGGGCTGTCTCCATGCTCTCAATGAACTTGTACCTATTGAAGAAGCTTTTCTTCTGCGACCACTTAGCGCAAGCATTACAACATTTCATGATGTGGGAGTTGGTATACGCAAGCATTACAACATTTCATGATGTGGGAGTTGGTATAAGTCCCTAAGTATAGAAAGTCTACCTGTAGAGTCGCGGTTAATACCGCGGCCACCCGTGGAATCCACTTGCCACGTAAGCTCAAGGCGGAGCCTCCCACGGTGTTCCATAGAGGAAATATACTCCTTGAACACCTGCGGGAGATACTGTGGCTGCCCTCGATATCGCCTTTCATGCAGGCTCAAGGTGAAGTCGCCCGTAGGTGTCTAAGAAGAAATGACGTCCTTGGACACTCGCGGGTGCCTTCTACTACCAACCTGCGAGGAGTTGATATTTTATATCATATAGAATAAAAAACTCAAAATATATATTGACCTATCAAAATAATTAGACATTCATTTATAAAGGTACAATCATTACGAAACTAATCTTTACCACATAATAGTTAATTACATCCAATTGTAACTTTTACTATGCAATTCTTATTAGTTTTAATATATATATTAAATTATGAAAACTATTGGAAATATATATATATCATTTGAACTAACTTTTATTATGCAACACTTAATTAGTTTTAATACTATCTTTTCCTATTTTATAAAATGTTGGTATACCCCGTCACATCCATCAATTATTTTTGCTATTACCGAAATCATGCTATATTATTTCACCATAAATCTAGCCAAGATAAATTAAACTATCAAATAAATAAATAAATAAATAATATACAATAATTATATATAACCATTTTTGGCTACATACAATATTATATGCAACCATTTTTTAACGACTGCATATAATTGGTTGCATTTACTAATTTTTCTTGTAGTGTAATTTATCCCAACACTAATTAACCACTAAATATAAATCATATAAAAATTCCAATTTAATAGTTTCATAATATTTTCTATGAAAGCAATCGAATGACAAAAGGAGGAATATTTAGCAATTATTATGCATATCTTACTTGTTTTGAGTTGTTATTAATTCCTAAAGAGCTACAAAATCGTGGCATTTAAAAAATGGTGGCGATTTACCCTCCCACATAGGTGGCATGCTGAATGCTATTTAGACCATTTAAATTGTGTGTTCCGCCATTGACAGATATTGCAATGAACAATAAATCACAGCCGTCCAAAACTAATATCCATAAAATGAATGATTAAAGCCAAAATTGTTAAAGTGAATGAAAATTTAGCTAACAAATAGCATTTTTCGCAAGGAAAATTTTGATATGAACCATCCAAACTACTATTAGGGAATTGGACGGTCTGGATTTGTTTGAGCTATGCCGTTAAAGGGTTGAAGGATGGCCACCAACTTCTAAATGGTGGGAAAGCTAAGGTGGGATTCTCCATCTATTTTTAAGCTTTTTTGCTGTATTGTAAAATCATCAAATGCTCAGAGGCTGGAGAGTGAGTGTTTAAAGTGGTTGCATCATCCGAAGAACACCATATTTTGTCTCTCACATGTTGCAGTGTCATCCATGGTTGGAGCTCTTGTTCCCTGCATGTAATCTCCACCTGAAATTAATGCACATGAAGAAGGGGAATCAAATAACCCGGACCATCTATATGGTTAGGGAACTCTTCATGTGCCACAGACAACATAAAAATAAAAAAAAGGAAAATTAATTTAAAAAAATTCTAGAATCCATCACCACATACGACGATACCGAGCAAAGCTATGTGCATGTGCATGATGCGGCCTGGCCTACTTAGAGACAGGACAAGTCTACGATATGGTCTCAAACATCCATACGAAGCTATGACATGGCCTACTTATGAAAAAAAGAGTTGGTTGTGTTTGATCATAAGTTACAATAACTTACAAATTGACATATAAATCTGATGGAGGCATTCGATGATCCTCTAAAAAAAAAGTTCATAAACGGATGATTGAATTATATACAAATTTTGTATTAAAAAAATTCTCATATTGGTAATTATGTTAGCATCGCAATCATAAATAAGAAGATCATCCACACAGATCATAAGAATAAATAGAAGAATGGAAACTTAGGTAAAGTAAAAAATCATGAGAGACTTATTAAGATTTGTTATGATCACATGGGTTATAGAAATTTACATTTGTAACGTTTTACATTCATTTCCTATTGAAACACACTTTCACAAACCTCTCTCTAAATGTAGGAAACTCTAGTCTACGGTGACAGAGAAAGAAAAGATTGAATATTTTTTCCTCTCATCTTTAAACTTAAAGCTCCAACTAAAATTCTATTTAAAATAACATTATATAGCATTCTTACTATGGTTTTGCAACATTAGACTTACTGAACCTAGCTCATATGTATAGGCTTAATAAATTAATTTTGTAGGAGAAAAGACACCCCAAAACTTAACAAATTATACCTTAGGTTGTAAGTTTTCAGTTTTCATGAAATAGTTCACAAGTTTCTTAATAATTTTAACAAGAGGATAAAATTGACACCTAAAAAATGCAAAAGTACGTTGACACCTTGTTTGTAAATAAAGTTTAATTAACAGAAATTTTTATTTTTGGATCATATACTGTTTAGCCATTTCTACAATTGCCAAACGAATGTATAATTTATATTGTAGCAATAATTAATGATACCATATATCTGACAGCCACTGTCACTATATTGTGGCAATAGATAAAAAAAACCCACGTAACCCCCTTCCACTTATCATGGCAAATTTTTTGGTTACTTTAATCACAGAGGTTTTGTTGATTGCCTCTTAAGTGTTCCCTATTTTACCCCTTCGAATCTGAGGTATTGCTATGCGTTTTTTCAATAAGAAAGAGTTTTAAACTAATACGTGAACAATTTAAGAATTGATAGAATAAATTCAGATTAATCTTTTGAATTTGAAAATGCTTTGGAAGTACCTTAAATAGGATGCTTCGATTAAAAAAATAATTAAGCCATATTTTCGGAATTTATACATTCACTTAGTCTTCTAAATAGGCCATGATTTTTCTTTTTTTGTGTCTTTTTTATTTGTTTTTAAATTCATACAATGGCAATCATAATAAACTTAAATTAGTGGCTCTAAAAGTTTAAATATATAAGGACCAAATTCAGTTTTAAGAGGATATTATCACATATAATTTCAACGTACCATTGATATTGCAGTTGCTAATGTAGTCATCATATGATTTTAGTAGCAATGATAGTAATAATAGTAATTAGTTTATCTTAATAATCAATGGTCTTGCTCAATTCGATTTTATGATTAAAAAAAAAGCATGAATAATCATGAGATTGAGCGCGTTCATTACCCTTACCTTGCACCAAAATCAAGGAAAATTCTGCGTGCATTTAGTCCATTTACGTTGGAAACAATATCAAACTAGCAAGCATCAAACAAGAAGAACACAAGAAAAACAGACCAGAACACAGATAGGCGATTTCTAGAATTTTGGATTGAAATAAGACCCTAGCTCGCTCTGGGCGACTTTATGTAGAGCAAAAGTCAACATGCATGAAAAACATTCCGAGCTGCCAGCCCTAGGTTTCCATAATCAATGGAGTAGGTTGGATTGTTTGAAAACATAGAAAGAAGGAAGTAGGCAGACCCAAACGCTCCATTTTCTTGGGGAATGAGAGGGCATATGGTATATATTCCTCAACACCCACGTAATCCTTAAGTCAGCTATCGTCACTCAGAGAAGGAAGAAAAGCCGGGCCATAGCCGCCCTTTTCTTTGTCTACAAACCCACCAACCTTTCACGTCAAGCATGGTGGAACCCACCCACCAACACAGTTGATGGATGGAGCCTCCCACTTAGCCTTTGGCGCAACTTCTCTCCAGCGTTTCTTCCAGTCAAACGAAGATTGATTGGACGTGACACACTCCTCGCGTGATCTTCTCGATCGGAAGATTCCAACTTCATCTCCACTGGCTCAGGGCTTGATGGATGGATTTGAAATCCATCAAATACAAATGCCATGAAAAATTCACCCGTTCTGGATTAATTTGACAATTACTTTTTATAATAATTATTTTTTGATTAATTCTATTTAATTTATTACTAATATCATTTTCTATATTGCTTATATTAAAAAAAATTCAATTTCATCGTAGGTAAATTCACTCTATTGATCAAGCAGTTAAGTTTACCAGGAATAAAATGAAGGGATAACAAATGTCCATTTTACTTGTAGATTAATGTAGCCAACCTAAGGAATAGAAATTCTGGGTAGCATTATTTTCTAGGTTATGAAAAGTCGGATTACTTTTGAGGGATTTTTCATGTTGAAAGCTATATGCCCGTGGAGTTGGATTTTTCTCCTTTACCAACTTCATGTATTTCATGCACGTCGCCTTCCTACGGTGTTTCCTCGTACTTCCTTAAAAAGTATAAGGATGCAAAGAGATACGTCCAATTAATTAGTCCGACTGGAAATTAGATGCTAGCAGTTTTGGTTCAAGTCCTGTAAAATATAGGTGATCCATTTTTTATGTATAATATTAATGAAAAAAACTACAACAATACAAAAAACAATTAAGCTGATAGGAAAAGTTAAAGCCTTCATTCAAGACCAAGATATTCTTTTAGCTTGTCTGTGATTTGGGTGGTATATATAACTTCGATCAAGGAAAGGTTAAAGGGGTTTTCGGATTTAGAAAGACTACTGATATAGAAGTGGTAGAGGATTGATAGAGAGTAGAAAATATAGAGAAATGATTCTCGTTATCTACAAAGTAGGTGAGCAATCGGCCTTGGAACAAGGTAAAAGGAGTCGGGCCTTTGCCCACTTTATACAAATGCTGCCACCGTAATGTTGGCAGCTTGGTACTATTGATGCGAATATTATGTCCCAAATTGGCTTTGAAACAAGAGATGGCAAAATGCTATCCAGGATAATGAGTCGATTAGCCTTTTTCATATATTTATAATATAAAGAAGTCTATTTTGGAATACTTTGGTTTGTATGGTTTTAAGTAGAAGAGATCTAAAAGATAAGAAAAAAATAAAGAACATAAAGAAAAGGTATAATAATGTTCGAATCATAAGTATTGAGTTTATCATAAAGTGGACAACAATTTCAATTCCTACATGTTATTCTGGGTTTTAAAATCTTATTCGAGGTGAAAATTTTGAATTCTAGAACTCTAATATAATTGATCAATTTGCTAAGGAAGATTTGGAGGGATTTTCAATATAATTCTAGAAATCTAATATAATTGATCAATCAGTATAGCACCAACCTTCAAAATGGGGATAAAACGGTTAATAGAGAATTTCAATTACAATATACAAACCTAGGTATCTAATTAATGACCATAATTACAAGTTTCGTGCTATTATTTGTGCCATGCATGCACGTGTCACTATTCCATATCTATTCCACATTCTTTTTCGAATCTACCACAAACACCTCACGCCATATGAATTGGAGTTTCAAGGTGTTTTTAGCTAAGATAATCTGACGAAGAAGAGAAAAGCATACCTTTTCTTTCTTAGCCACAATATCAAAGGAAAAAGGCTAACCTATAAGTGTAAAGAAGTCTCCCGTGGAATACGGAAGTTGAGATGTAAATCCATGCATATGAAGACAAGCCAAGATAAGGTGGCAGACATACAAATAAATCCACGTTGAGTTCCTTAGTCTAATAGAGGATTTGACATCTGACCGCGTGCATACTATTCATAATTGCATAAATTTCTTTCTTTCACACCATATCATCTATCTAGAACATCATCCAAATGATTTGAGAGGTGGGGCACCAAGTGAAGACCTCTTCACATGAAAAATCAAAATGCTAGGCACATCAAGTGGGTCATACTATCAAAAGCAACAAGCAATCATGGACTTTTTTAAGTTTATGCGTGTGGACTCAGGAGCCAGCAAGAAAAAACCAGCTGCTTGCTGAATGTGAATTAATGTTCACATACAAACCATGCAGGTGATCATACATGCATGCGTTGTATGCAAATGCTTGTTTGTTTATATATAAATTACATAGTTCAATTATTAATCCGCAAAATTTCTACAGTAAATTCGGTAGGTAGTTTAGTTCTCTATTCAGGATTTTACCATTATTCTTGGATAATTCTGCTGAAATATAGAAGAGTTCTCTAAATGAGTAGAAGAATAAGGAGTAAGCATATTCAAGTAATTAACATTAGGATTTGATTTATATCTGCTGATTAATCAAACGAGTCCTTCATTTATTTGTTTGATGATAAACACTGAAGGAGATACACTATTTAAATAATGGAAGACCTAATATTTCAAAATTGTGTGTAGAATGATTGGAAAAGCGTGCGTATAATTTACATGACTAAGTGAGATACTAATCTAAAGTGCCAATGGCCCCTCGGTCACCTTAAGGAAACAACATGCTTTCCAATCATGTGCTAAACATGGAGTTTCTAGTGCAAGATTTGATTTTATTCATCCATTATAATAAAACTAGGATTTTGCAAGCAAATTTAGCAACGAAAAAAGTTTTATTTACATTAAAAAAAAGCAAGAAACTTTTCAATTCGTTATAATAGATACAGAATGAATTATTTAGTAATAAAAGACATCATTGCTAAAATTTACTGTAAAAGTATAGTGGAGAATTATTGGACTTGAAGAAAATGTTTTGAAATGAATAAAGACATCTTTATTTCACAAACTGTTTTGCAGATCACCGTGAAAGTTAGATAAGCATTGTAGTAGAAGATTGTACTTAACAAAATTCAGCAGCAAACGTCCCATCACCATTAGGTTTTGTGGGGTCGATGAAGGATGTATGAAACTTGAATCCTCTTATATATATAATTTAAAAGGTGTTAGGGATTGCGCTGTCCCAATTAGAAATATTCGTCTAGGCAGGTTAATCAATGCAACCTAAGGTGGTGAGGTCCCACCAGTCTCTAGAAAAGAATAAGAAATAATGAAAGAACAAGGAAAGAAAAAGCTAAATATATTTGTCGACAGCCTGACGTTTCTTAGTCGTAATCATGATGCATGGAAATGAACAAAATGGCGAGGAAAGATGTTGGTGTGAATAGGAATTAATAAGTGTTAGCATACAAAGTATCTTTTTTTCTTATTACTGTTGTTATATATTAATTCAATTAGGGAACAATGCGGTTTTCAATAATATATCATATTTGAAAATCTAGTAAGTCAATGCATTATATGTAGAAATTTTCACTTGGCGTATTCGGAAAACTTTTATACAATACACGATGATTGGGGTGACAAAAACTAAAGAGAAATAAACTAGGGCTTCATCTACCTTTTCCACCTTTTTTTATATTTTTTCATGTGATTTGAAATTTTAACTATCTAACAACCCCACATCTCTTTATTATTACCAACATGACTAATTATTATTTTTTTATCTTTTTATATAAAAATTTTATTTATTTTATCTTTATTCACTTTATTTATAATCATTATCATCTCTCATATTATATTATTTTATCAATTTTCCTATATCACTTTTCCATATTCAATTTTTTTGTCTCTTTTCCTCATTCCCTAAAGGACCTTAGAAATAGTTACAATGTACTTTCCCAACCACAATTCAAATGATTTATAGATTGCCTTAATTGTTAGATAAAGATGCAAATTTATACTTAAATGAACGCATTCGATGATAGAGATAGAGATTAGCAGGTAGGTTCTTCTCCCACAAAGTTAGTAAAGATATTTAGTTGGACTAGCCTATGAAATTAAGAGGAAGCCTTTCCATATGCAAACCTTGCATAAAACTCATGAGTCATATGCAGATTATCATGGCCGCATCAGTGAGTTATGTACACACGTTTAGCTAACGACATGCCATTGAGTAGCTAGGTTAAAGAAAATAAAACGAAAATCACACATGGAATGTTTTTGTCCAAGAGAATGTATGGAATCCATTAATTTAAGTAAAACCTACACGGGTATAACCCCAAGGAAGAAATTCAGGCTCTTAGTTTTATGCTTATTTTCAATTTAAGGGTGTATTTGGATTCATTTTCCACCCCTGCATTAGGGCGTGTAATCCTCTATTACACACCCTTTTTTCTTTCAACCAAATATTATATTACCAATTACATCATACATTTTATTCTTTTTAATAATTATCCCCACCTTTTAATCGTTATTTCAATCTTTTCAAATATTTATCCCTATACATTCTCTACATTAATTTTAATCATTCATTCCTATTTTTTTAATCATCTATCTACATTTTTAAATACATACTCAATTATATTCTACTTATCATGTTATTTTGCCTATTCTATAGTATACTCTTCATTACACTATACACCCTAATATATATTCTAATGCACTCACTCAAATGCAATGTCCTTTTTGCATAGGAAAGATCCGATTTATAGACTAATAAAAATTTTCTTAATGTCCTTTTCACATAGGAAAATTCTGATTTATACATTAATAGAACTTTTTAAAATTAGAATTTCAATCTTTTTTTTGTTTTCTTAGCCGCCCATGTCACATATCACTCATGTCAAACTTGCGTATATAGGGATCATCTGGACAAAATCTAAACTTCCCACCGCCCATCTGGTGGAAAATTATCGATGTCTTGCCTAAGAGAGCAGGCCACTGTGGAGTGATTTGACAATGGATCCACCTACTCTAGTGATCTTTATTTCTTATCCATTTGTGTTTCAATTGAGGTGTAACGTGGCCTGAACTTTAGGCTAGGGGATCTCAACAACGTGGGCCACATTTTGAAAAAGTTTAGACCTTTCTCATGTGTTCCGTGTTTGCAAGTGAGATCCTGTGTAGTATATGGTTAGGACTCCAACATATGCTTACGAAATGTGTAAAACTTCCGAGGACACATGAAGAACGACAAGATGGTTGACATTGGTTATGTAATGGCAATGGAATGATGATTAGGCAGGAGGAAAACACACCCATTTACACTGTATATTGCTTCTCTATCTAGGAATGATTATCACACAACGAGGCTTTTTCATGTTTTGGGTGAAGGGGTGAGTAGGTGACATGCTTTTTTTATTTTTAAAATTTCTTTCTTCATCTATCCTACTCATGACGGGCTATCCTAAGAAACCACATACGTGCACAACGCGGGCGATGTGCACCAACAAGTGTGAGCCAGGACATATACTGCTTAAATGGTACTAACATGCAAGTAAGAAATTTAAAAGAGGAAAGAATGCCTAGTTTTTGTCTGAAGTCATCCCCCTGCTGAATGGATCATATGTTTGGAATTCGAGTACGATGGTGTAATCATGTGCCGCTTAGGTATTTGAGTTGGTACATTTGCATTCTACGATTTAGAGGGGCCTGCAGAGATGTTCCTATGGTTGTAGCATTCAAATCCCACTAAAAGCACTAGAAAATCAGCACGATTCAGAAGAAGCTTTTTTTTTTCCCCGTCAGCTAAACCAATATAAGACTTGTTTAGGTAAGGTAAACAAAAGATTAATCACAAGATTTAGAAGATATTATGTCAAAAAGAATGAAGATAATGAGGTTAACAAGGTAAAGAATGAAGGTTAAATAAATAGTACTCTTTATCTAAAATATAGGGTTAATAATAAATTTATTGTAGAAAAGATATAGTTTATTCGAATAAATTAATATTTTATCAATTAATATAGAAAATTTCCCTTTTTTTTCCACCTATACAAATAGTCCATTACTATTGTAGGACAGATGTTATTTTTACAACTTAAAAAGGCAGCTTTGTAATGATTACTTGTATTGTTAGATTATTTCTCTAAATTTGAAGAAAAATCCCCAAGCCCAAATTCGAGTTATTTTGTCTAAGGGAGCTTCTGTGAAAACCTTAATTATAAATTATTCCGTTCATAGCATCCTATCTAATCATTAGATGTTTCTTCCATAGGCTTGAATTAAATTTAATTACTAGTATCAACCTAATTACTTGTTTAAGGCACACGTATGTGTTTATTGTTAAATATTCAGCCTTGGTTTTTGTTATTTTCTCAAAAGGTTTTTATTATGGAGCACTATAAAGATAATCATTCAATATACACGGGCACGCCATCACCCATTTTATTTTTTTTATAAATTATGATATTTGGGAAATATCTAAATTAACCATAATGTTTAGTATAACTTATTTAGTTAATATAGTGAAAATTATTTTGATCAGAAATTGATATAAACTTTAACATTTAAAAATTTATTTATAAACAATCTTACAAGTTTTTATTTGTTGAGACCCACCCAAACTATTATCAAAGACAATTTTTGAGAAATAAGAATATATATGAAAATAAGTAAGATGGTTGATTTGGACCTCACCAAAGTACCATGGCTTGTAAAGAATAAAAAGTAGTGTTATCAGAACCGGTTGCACCCATCCTACCGACCAGCCCGATTTGGCCCGATTTGGTTCAATAATAATTATTTTAACATTAATATTATTAAAAAAATAAAAGAAGAATTGAAATAATATAGTATTAAAACAAAAGATCTATATATTTAGATTAATATCTATGGTTTAATTTTTTAAAATCATGTTATATTGTTTTAATTTAAAAAAAATAGTTCATCTAGTTGAACTAGCTAGTCAAACCAATTACACCTTGAACCAGACACCTGACCCGTTAAATCATAGGTCTAGTTCTTATGACAATGATAAAAAGTGTACATGATATACTTGAATACATTGAAGAATGATTCCACTTATAAAGCCTTTTCAACATAACAAATTCTCTTACAAATTGTGTACTGACCTTAACTAATAGTAATTATAAGAAGATAAAATTCATCAATTCATACAAAGGATAATATTTTCAAAATAGTACTCTAATTTGAATAGTTAAAGGTGATCCATCTTAAAACTTATATTTGCAATTACATAATCAAATGTAGTGTATTGTTTAAACATGTTATTTTTTTATAAATAAAACAGATACTAAACCCCAAGTGAAAACTTTATTTTGAACTTTTTCCCATTGCATTAAACCAGAATATCAACAAAACTTAATTTAGGTGAGAATATTGGGTTATGAATTAGACTACTTCCGGATGAGTCATTTTTTTGTACAGTTCAAATTGGGCAGGAATGCTAATGATTAGTGCACTCACGAATATATATTATTATGCTAATAATTCTAATTCATGAATAATCAACCAGAAAATGAAGCTTTCATTTCAGTGGAGTGAACAAATTATTACTTTTTGAGCACATTTTGAAATCAAGATGTTCAGCTGAGATTTTCTCCGGAGCACTTATTGTGTAAGGGGCCATTGCTAACTAACCTAGAGTCACACAACATAGCCTTTTTGCACTAATCACAAATATATATATATATTATTATGCTAATAATTCGAATTCATGAATAATCAACCAGAAAATGAAGCTTTCATTTCAGTGGAGTGAACAAATTATTACTTTTTGAAATCAAGATGTTCAGCTGAGATTTTCTTCAGAGCACTTATTGTAAGGGGCCATTGCTAACTAACCTAGAGTCACACAACATAGCCTTTTTGCGTGGGGTGAAATGACTGTACATCCTTCCTGTCTACTTGTTTAAGTGGGCTATTTCTTTTCGGATTCGCATAGATTGCTTGTGGGGCTAAATCATGCCAATAAGGATGATGTAATCATTATATAAAAAAAGAACCAAAAGCACTCATAATGAAAGTAAAAAGGTATAAAGTAGTGTTAATGGTAGCTGCAATGTCCTTCATCTGTGCCCCCAGACAGTGAATGTTGCGTGTCTTTGTTTTCTTTTCTAATGGTCATTGGAACTTTATTCAATAAATATGGCTTGAAATTTTGTTTTTTAGATTTGATATAAAAAAAGTTTGAATTTCCGATCTAATTTGAAGAAAACAAAGTATGATGTTATTCTCTAATATTTCATGTAGCAGAGATAATTTAAGGTAAAGAATAAAAAGAACCTTATAAAGTGTAGTGTCTTGGTAATGGCCTTTATGCAACCATTTATGAATGCATTAATGCAGCTAAACCATAAACTATATGCAGTCAAATCATAAACTAAATGCTGCCAAGTTATTGATTGCATATAACTATATACAGTCATTTTTGCTACTTGCATTTAACTATATGCAACCTTTTTTTGCTTACAGTATATAACTATATGCACAGTCATTTTTTGTTGGTGGTATATAGTTATGCAATCTGTTTTTGCTAGCTGCATATAAGTATATGCAGTCAGCACACAAATGGTTACATTTGTCTATTTGGGATGGGCATATGCAGCCAATAGATAGCCAATTTTGTTAGCCACAAAAGACTAAATGCAGCTGAAATTTAACTTTTTGCAGCTAAAATGTTGGCTGCAAGAAGTGATTTTTTCTTATACTGATGCCATTTTGCAAATATATGCAACCTAGCTGGTGATTCTATAAAATAAGTCCATAATCTTGTAAACATGTTGTTTTGCATGAGAAATCAATAGATATTTCAGTATGATAGGTGCCAAAATTGTTGTAGTTGTTAGATCTATTGACCAAGTCCCAGGATATGTTTTTTTAAAAATCTAGTTTACTATTTTCTTTTGTTTTTGTGAAAAATTACATTGCTTGGGAAGTAAAATAAGACCTTTATGAACTTCTGGTTGTAGTGAAATAACAAGTTTGTGAATGTTTGAGATAGCTTCACAATATTCCTCTACAGTTCACATATTCACTACAGATTGGCATGCGCATTCCCACTTGATTCCAAAACATGCTTAGATCTTCTACCTTAAAATCAGGCATTTTGGCTAAGTGGAATGTGGAGAAAAGCAAGTAATTAAATATGGCGAATCGACGTAAGATAAAAAAGAGTAAAAATAAAAAGAACTCAATCGAATCTTTTGTTATACCCTACCTTTTGTAACAAATAAATGCATTCAGAAAACTATCGAGTTTATAATATCTAACGTCTATTATCCCGCTATCAATCTTTTATGGGAAGATTTCTTTAATTCCCATAATTTGTAGAATCAGATGTAAAATACAACACGGCCCACACGATGAAAAGAACTCATCGAGCCTAAAAGTGGTTGATATGACCCAGTACGATTTAATAAATGTAAGTTCATGTATTTGATCAACGCCTGCAGCTCAATTTGGTGGAATTCTAGTCTCATTCTTATGGAAGGGTTTAGAAAATTTCAACACATTAAGAATAACTCAATCATGGAAGATTATTGAGGCTCCTCGTTGACTTTCTTCTTTAACCTATATGGTTTTCTTGAAAGTTATAATTATGAGAAGGCATCTAAAGGAAGCATTTATTGTAATTTACTTAATGAGAGTAGAAAATAATACTATTTTAAGATCTAAATAGTCTAATTGTAGATCTACTTATATATAACATGTTATTAAATTTTGCTGGGACTGATTTTGTAAACTTTGATCAAGTTTAATAGACTTTGATATGGCTTAATAGTCAAATTTGATGATTTTTATGAGCTTTATCAGGTTTTAATAATGGATATCGTTTTTTTTTAAGTACATGACTTTGTTGGATTTTGACAAGCTTTGATAGAATTTATTGGGTTTAGATGGTTTTGATAGGGTTTAATTGAATCTGATGAGTTTGACATTGTTCGATCATACAAACTTTGTTTATTTCCAAAAAAAACTCAGTGCATCTGAGTCATTCATCTTAATCTGACTGTGGATCAAGTGTTTATTCTTCTCCTTACAGAGGAAAGGTAACATTATTAGTTTAAAAACATTTCAAGCTATCTTTGTTATAACAACTTTTGGAAAGTTAGTTCCGAAAAGAACATTAGCATTAAGGCATTAAGGCACAGTGGCGGACGTCAATTTCTGAAAAGGAATACCTGCTCTGTAGAACAGTTGATCGGTCATCATCCAAAATCAGATCATTTTCATTCTGGCTGTCTGTCAATATCAGAAATTCTTTATCTGCTATTACCGTAGTTTTGGGAGCAATCTAAACTGGCATCCAAACTCCACAAATGAGATTATTGAGGCTGGTCAGGTTATTGTCACAATTGGGAGCGAGATGTTAAAAAATGATTTTTAATGGATTGTTCAGAGGGGGTGAACTAAAAATTTAAAAAAGAAGAAGAAGAAAATAAAATAATTGAACAGTTCCAATCCAAGAACTGTTCATTAGGTGCCTTGAAAATTCAGAACATGACCATCATAATTTGGGTGACAATGAATAGATTAGAATGGTTTTCTATCATGGGTGAAATGTTGTTGCCTATCTTTCCCATTTTTAAATATTATACTACCTGTGAAATGTATAGGTCAGAGAGAGGATGGGTCACATCCATTTGATAGATCACTTCTGTATCAAATCATTAATAATAATATTGGACCCTACCTTTTCAAGGTTAGGGATATTATTCTGCCTGTGAAATGTTGCTAAGAGAGGACAAAACAAAACGGATTGGCCATATCCACATTATAGAGCTGCCGTATGTATTTGTTTACCTATTCCTCCAACTCCCACATAGATTAATTCTTCTAAATTTCGAAACTAACTACTCTTGTTTACTTCCAAATATATCCCTCTACTATATTCCAATTATATTGCAAGCTATTTATTGTATCCTTTTCCCTTAAAAAAATAAACAAACAAGTATATATAACACACACCTTATTATACACCTTCAAACCCTTTTATTTCGACCCTAAATCAACAACAAACGGTTATTTGGTAGCCATCCGATAGAAGCTTTATTTTACCCTTCAGTAAATACTTCAAAAAGGGAAATGCTCCATGATGCAATCGATAGTGCATTAGGTTCTTAAATAAAATGCAAACAACGCAGAATTTGAAACAGGGATGTCCTAAGAGAAGCAAGTCCACGAAAATGCTTAATCGACGTAGAAACTCCTAATTGGGTGTATATTGGTTTATATTGACTGAATCCAACTCTATCCAACCCAAAAGCAAATATATAAATTTTCAACTTGTGTCTTGGTTAGGAAAATCCCAAGCTTAACATGGCTTGGGTTGCTTTTTTGTACTGAAGGCTGCTTTTGCTAGAAGCTCTAGCTAGCCACTTTTGAATTAGCTATGTTAACTCAATTCAACCTCACTACAAGTTGTTTGATGGGTAATTTTAATTGGATTTTTATATTATTTAATGTTTTGACAAGTCATTTCTGCTCAATGGTTTTATACGAATTCTCAATGGCTTTCAAGAAAGAATTCCCAAAAAAAACTGAATCTAACCAACTTGGCATGCCTTGGGTTTGTTCACAAAGTTATCTTTCAGCTTAACTTTTCTTGGGTTTGGATTTGAACAATTTAATTTTCAATGGGTTGTATATGAGTTATACCTAGAACCTAACCGATCTACCTAGCTTCCTGCCAGAGAAAGCAGGAGAAGTCTCATTTATACCGTAAAAAAATAAATAAATAAAACACGGGAATTTCTCTAATTAAAGATGGGATTGGTAGCCATGGGATCCTAGTTCTTTAGGTTCCCTACCGGTTATAGACCCCACATTCAGATTCAATTCCCATATGCTTTTGGAATGAATCGTAGGGGATTTTTTATTCCCATAAAACTCAATCCATTTTGAACCCCTTTTAAAATTTAAAAACCTCGGTTCGATTCTAAATTATGAACTAACATTTGGAGAAATCCATCGCTATGCAACAGTTGTTAATGATACGGATTTAGAAGAGGTCCATGTAACCAAACGTAAAAAACTAATCACGACGGTTCCACTACCGGATGGTTTATAACCAACATATATTCGTCTGTAATTCCTTAGAAAACTGAGACCAACTTTTTATTTTGAATTTTTTAACTATACAAATATTTTAGTTATAATTATTTTTAATGCAAAAATATTTAATTTAGAGGCTTGGGTAGGTCATACCAAATAAAAAATGATAACAATTGAATATACACTTCAAATATCATAATAAGCCAGCATTTGTGTGCGTGTGATCATTTCCTTATTGTTGATCTAGTAGAAAATTATGCATCAAATGATTTGGATAATATATAAAATTATATAGGTTATTTATAATCGTAGAATAATTTCAATAGTAGAATCACTTCATTCTTCGTCTTCCTTCATATAGTTCAATTGACTGTTTGATTTGGATGATGTGAACATTAAAGAATTGAATTATTTTTAAAAAAAATTGTACAGTTAAATATATACAAATAAAAACTGGGTGTCACTTTTCGTGGGGTTACATGCAAACTCCATAAAACCGCATGTTACAGTGATATTGGCACTTTTGCTTCTTTTTTTTTTTTTTTCTTTTTTCCACTCACTAGCCTAACATTCTCTTATCATTCGCGCCAGCAAAACATGCTGACGGGAGGATCTGGATCCATCAGTGAAACACCAAACTAAAATCAAATCACAGCTCTTTTGATGACTCAAGAGAGCAAACTCATCCATTGGGGCCAGAGAATGATTTTGAAGATGAAGTAATGCGCAAGCACTAGTAAGAACTGAATTCTCTTTTAGTGCTCATGTTCCTATTCTGTTTGAATCGGTGATATTGTTTTATTGTTTTTTTTTCCCCTTTTTTTCGGATTTTCTAATTGAACTGCTTTAGTTTATATCCTTGTTACCCAACTTGAGAGACCAACAACAACAAAGAAGCATTTGAAAGGATATAGTGATATCTGTGGGATTGTCATAAATACCTGTGATTCATTATGTAGCCCAAGCTTGCTAGACAAATACTTCATCAACAGCACAACTGTCACTCTCCCATCCCTACCAAATGTTTACGTGTTAAAATTATAATATTTTCATTACTTGCTTCATGTACCAAAATCCCAGGAGAGCGTGAGAGAGAGAGAGAGAGAGAGAGAGAGAGAGAGAGAGAGAGAGAGAGAGAGAGAGAGAGAGAGAGAGAGAGAGAGAGGGCTTACCTGACTCTCAAATAGCTTTTGGGTAATTGAGGCAAAAAGGATTCCTTCTCTCTGCATCATCAAACCAGGGAGCAAACAATTACCTTATAATTCAAATATTAAAAAAAACTTGGGTGATTTACTTTTCTCAGGTTATTTTACACTTACTGGTTTTGGGCTGCTTGAAGCACAAACCAAAGGCCAGGTGGCGGTCTCAATGGTGGATCAACAACTCTCTTGTCATCGATTGAAAGAAAATCTGCACTAGTGTATGCCTGCTGGGGTGTCTGCAGGGAATGAAAGGGGACAGAAGAAGAAGAAGAACAAGCCATTGAATTCCATGGACCATGCCAATACGAGCGCCAGGCCGCCTCCAACTGCTGCCTGAAATTCGTATTCATTCCATCTTGCATTGATGAAGCGCTAGCAACATGTGTGGAAGGCCTTGCCGATCGGATACTGGTCATTTGAAGCAAGTTGGCCATCGGTCCAGCGGCATGACCGGAGAATAGATCGAGTTCTGTCAGCCCATCTCTTCGGTCTGGCACATCCATGGGATCAGAACTGCAAACACTAGTCACACGGCTACCAAGACTCAGCTGTAACCAATCCATGTCTACTTCATCTTCTTCTTTGACCTCTTTCTGCATCCGTTTTGAAGGATCAGCCTCACCGAAGCTGCTGGCCCTGGATTCATCGTCAGCCATGCGACCAAATGGATCGGATCTTATCACATCCTTCCAGATATAACTTGCTGCGTCAGTGCTTCTTTCACCAGGCTCCACAAAACTACCAGCGCTATTGAAGTGCGGTTGTTGCAGGTTTGGAGCTGGCACCATGGTCACATGAGAAAACTCGGTAGCATCCCTCTCCTATTCAAACGATATTCCATGAGAATTTTCGCTTTCTTTTTCCTTATTGTTTTGAAAAGATGTATATTCAGGGAGAACTTTGCTGTGTGTGGTTTTGGTTTGAACCAGGAGTTTGGAGGAGAGAATGGAAAGGAGCCGTGCGAGAGGTAAGGATCATGGACCTTTCTTCCTTCCGCCGGGTGGCTGTACTTGGAAGCCAACATAGTAGATGGTCATGATTCTTCCTTTGGATTAATTCGCTTTGTTTGGAAGACTCTGTGCTTGAAATATTTTCTTCGTGTGGAAGATGGTGGAGTTGAAATATGAGAGAGAGAGAGAGAGAGAGAGAGAGAGAGAGAGAGAGAGAGAGAGTCTGATCCTAATGTTAGAATATAGATCTCTTTCAAATTCATCCCTGCGACATCTTGCAATCAAAAAGAAGCACGCATGCTTGTTTCCATTTTTCAAATGCATTCGTGGTTCCAAGCTAATCTACATGACCTTTTTTCTCTCTCATTTAGTTAGACTTCATATTTGAAAGGATAAATTCCCAGATTTTTTTTAAAATGCTTTTTTATTTATTAAATTCCCAGTTTTTTTAAATGCTTTTTTCTTTATTGATTGATCATCGTACCATGAAAACCAAGGACCCGAGATACTTTGATAATTTCAAACCACAAAGAGCACTAGAGAGCGACAGACTCATTTCTCTAGAAAATTTAATTATTTCCTTACGGAGTTTATAGGACAAAAGTTTTAGCCTGGAGATATTACTCATTTTTTATTATTTATTTGAAGTATTCAGTGTAGAAATATCCCCATAGTGAAGAATAAATTCCCCCTATAATTTATTATATCAAATGACATAACTAGTATATTCACCATCTGCATACATATTAAAAGTGGCTGAACAAAACGCAAAGAGATATTTATTAGAGGTTTTGAAATTTTTTAACCATATTTATGCAGCCACAACAATTCGTTATTTGCCCTACACAAGAATTCACGAGGAGGAATTTGAGATTGCTATCAAACATCATGGAGGAATTTGAAAATATCCTAAACTATAAAGGAGTGTTAGTGCCAGTCATAAACCACAGGGTTGACTTTGACTAGCAGCCTAAAAGTTTCATTGTTATACGCTGGCCAGTTAGGTCATGTATATGACTAGGTGCAAAATGATGCATGGGTTATGACTAATGCATCCCATGATTAAAAATCCTACCAAGGTTCAAGATTTGCCCAGCTGTTCAGAATATATAATTATCAATGCAGCAACCTTGCCCTTACGTATCTTAATTACCAATTACAGTATTAATTTCATAGCTATTACAAAATCAGGCCTTAGGTTAAATCTTGATCTGATGCAGTGTATCATGGGGGATTGAAAATATGATTAACAAACAGCATTCAAGCAATGTGGGTATCCATAAGCAATTGGCAATGGCGGCAGAAGACTGGTATCTTGACATCGACCGAGATGATGCAGAAGCATATCTAATCAAGAGATTGATCAGAAATTGATGAATTGATAAGGAAAATAATTACGTGATTTTTCTAAGTTGACTAAGGGAGTTCAACTGTACTGTAAGGGCATCAAGCTATTATCGGGCAGCTGCATTTAGATATGAAAATAGTAACTTTGCTCAAATAATTAATTTCCACATAAAAGTTCTTAAGCAATGATGAAAAGCTTTTCATTAGATGGTGAAATCAAATAAAACATTGAAAATAAAGTTTATTTTCAAACTTTAAATATTTCAATCTAATTAAGATAATCTAATATTTTTAAAACAAGAAAAAGTAACATTTTATTCATATTTTATTTATGACATTACTAATTTGTGTTGGGGAGGCCATCACAAATTACTTGTTTAATCCATAGACTTAGAAGACAGAAACAGTATTAAAATTCCATGTTATAGGTCAAGTTGAAAGGAATGGTGGGGTTAAAATTTAAACAAAACGCATCTTAGGTAGGCAATGAAATTGTGCAATCCATGTGTGGTGTGCTCATGAGTTCTATTTTTGGTTTTTGCATATGATAAGCCTTAAAGCAGTTAGTGGCTTTTTTAGATGCAAGATTTATTCTTTTTCAATTCAAAACGTTAAAAAAAAGAAAAAAAAGAAAGCTCTAATTATTTGTAAGGAAAATAGAGCCTTTTATGCGCATATATAGTAAGTTCAAACGAAAGAAGATCATAACGAAAACACCTGAACTGAATCAAGAATTTAACCGATGTTAAAATTAGATGTCATACGATGGACAATACGAATCCAATAAATGTTAAAGATACGCCTCACGTTTGCATTGCCAATGCTGGCGATATGAGTTAAAAATATAAAATAGGCATTTAGGGTATCATGCAATATGGATAGCCTCTTCAACAGTAAAACAAACTTGCTATTTCACCTTTCTACTAGATCATACTAAAAATGCACAGGAATTTCAACTAATGGGTAGGGCGTAACTTGGGTGTATTTGCCCAAACTTAGTCTGCCCTAAACCTGATATCCTGTAAACAAATAATTCAAAAAGCGGTGGAAAAGAGCAAGAAAAAGTGAATGGAAAAAAAATGGAAGAAAAAAAAGAGAGAGAAAGAAATGAAATGATAAGATTTGTGATAATAATTAAAAATAAGGTCAATAAAAATTAAAATAGATAATATTTTTAGATAAAAATATAGGATGATATTTTAAGAAAGGTAATAATAATGATGAAACAAGTAGAGTGATTGAAATAGTTATCAATAAAAACTAAAAGGAGTAATTAAATTAATGAGAAAATGGAAGAAAAAGAAAAAAATGACATGATATGATATGTGATAATAATTAAAAATAAAGTAAATAAAAATTAAAATAGATAATATTTTTAGATAAAAATATAGGACAATAGTTTAAGGTAATAATAATGATGACAAAGTAGAGTAATTAAAATAATTATCAATAAAAACTAAAAGAAGTGAGTAAATTAAGGAGAAAAATCATTTTCCACTTATTTTCTTCTTTGCCCAACGCAACTTAAACTCCGTTAGGGGATGAGGAAAAGAGTTTTAAAGGTTTTTCATTCATTTTTTCACTCTTTTTAATATGACTTGAGATAGTAACTATCCAATAATCCTTTTTTATTATTATATGTATTTTCAATTTTCAATTTTTTATCTCTTAATTCAATAAACTTTATACTTTATCTTTATTCATATTATTTCTAATCATTAACCTCTATTGCATCACATCATTCTTTTTTTGAATTTTTTGTTTTTCCCACCTCTTTTGCCCGTTCCCAAACAAGGCATTGGTCAATTTTGAAAACACCCAATTATACGATAGTACAGACTCGTGCTAATTATTGATCGAAAACTCTGGGTACAGAGACGAAGCTGGCTGGAGGTTACGTATCATTCTAAAAATATTGGGAGTGACTTGAAATTTTATAAAAAATGTTGGTAGTTCAGTGAAAACATAAAGGTTAAAACCCCATCCTATTCCTAAGTCTTGACCTAACTTTCACGTCTTTCGTTGTCGCTCAACCCAGTTTCACGCCGCCCCTTTCGTTCGCCCGTCTCTTTCTTTCACCGCCCCTCCTCTCCTCGCTGCCAACCTTCCTCTCTTGCTAGCAGCCCAGCATTCCTCTCTGCATCTCTTTCTCTATCTATATCTCTCTCAAGTTTTGCATCTCTTTCTCTATCTATTTATCTATCTCTATCTCTATCTCTCTCGAGTTTGGCACGTTTATGCATGCTTTGGAATAAGGACGGTACTCTGGGACCAATAAACGTCAGTGTCTTTGAAGGACGAAGTCCCTGTTAGAGAAAAAAAAGTGGTTTTGCTTTCAGCCCACTATCTAGATGCTTATCTTGTGTGGGTTCCCTCATTCATCATGCCAGCATCATCATGATCACCATTATTCCACTTGCCGGCCTTTGCTTGCACTCTTTTTTGATGGGTGAGAGAGGAATACATACCATTTGCAGCCGAACTCAACCACCCTCACGTGTCACACATGAAAAAGGTAGACCCTCTCTTATTGAGCCAATGATATCTTCTTGTTAACATACATGTTGAAATAATCTAGGCATGCAACTATTTTTGGTCTGAGTTGGATCATAGACTTCTCTTGATTATTTCCAGAGAAATCCGTGCCATTTCTTTTATTCCATTGTCCATTCCTTAGTTCTGATGTTATTACTTGTTAAGTTCACAATCGCAAGCATAGATTACACAGAACCAATCACACACGTATCATAGAGGCATAAGTATTTATGTGGGAAACTTTTCAACATAAAAGGAGAAATTATGGGAGAAAGAAAACAAATCCTTTATGATTAGAGGTACAACTTGGGTCAGCTTTAACTTGAATCCGCCTAATTTGACTTAGGAAAAACTAGTGTTAGGTTTGGCATTTTAAAAACTTGAGTTTTTTTAACCTGGGTTAAACTCAACCAGATTTTAATAAGCTTAGGATTAAGGTTTAATAAAACTTGACCTAAAAACCCAAACTCAACTGAAATTTACTATAAATATATATACACCTTAGTATATGATTTTTATAAATGAAGCTTATATGTAGACATGAATTTTTTAAATTTATTATATTAATATGACTTTATATCTATCTTTAATGAGTAGCAAATTGATTGTATAGCCTTTAAAGAGGATCACTTACATGTTGAGGCCTCTCATAATATTGTAAAGATGTGTTATGATAAACACCTTCATTTGCTCATTTCTTTGGACCCTTCTCGTTGTTGGATAGTCTTGTTCACAAGAATAATAAACATGAGTCATTTATGAAGGCATGAAAGTCATATATCATAATGAAAAATTATGAAGTAGTCATTTTATTGTGTTGGAGTTAAGTTACCTTTGAGTATGTTTGGAAAGCCCAATTGAGTTGATGTCAGGTATTGGTAGATTGATAAGTGAATTTAATAATGACCTAATCTCTCTTGTCTAATCAGATAATGCATCAATTCGACTGTTGGCAATTGCTAACTCTTACTTTGTACTCCTAAGCCCTTCCTTAGTGATAGTTAACTCTTTAAATGTTGAAGTTAACTTCTCCATTTTTGTATTGAAATGTTCCTTCATAGAAGTTAACTCTTCTTGGAGCACTGCCAAAGCCCAACAAGGCCAATAAAGATTGAATTGACTCTTTAGTGGCTTAGATATGTGGCCTAGGCCTTTAATGTATCCATAGCCCTTGGCCATAACCTTATCATAGATATCGTCTACAGTCATGAGTGACTTTGCAGACTCTGAAGTAGTCTGTAGGTCCACTATTTTTCTCTACACATAGATGAACAAGCATCATGGTTCACAAAAATGGATAGTCAAGAAGCAATGTAAATATAGAAAAAGAAATGGAGCAATTAGTTTTACTCATGTATGCATCCTCTACCTCTAGAACTATAAATTTTAAGCAATTCAATCCAATCAATTGGGCTATCGAAATCTTCATTCTCCTGTTACATAGTAATAAAATATCTTATATGCATGAAAGTTGAATTCAAACATGAGAATTGGCTTAGTTATATTCTAGTTGAGCAAAATTATTACCCGTTCAACCAGCAAAACCATGAATGGCTTTGGCCCCATGCAATGTGTATATTTCATCTTCTTTTGATTAGCCTTAGCCACCGATGACATATGCTACATTTAAATAGATAGAGTATGAACTTATATGCTACATTAAAGTAATAGATGTAATGTAAAAATGTTGGCTGTATGTAATATACTTGAAATTTGGGAGATTGGAAGTAACTGCAAAAAATGGTCCAACTAGGCATCCTCACTCCTTCAGGTGGTGAGTTGACCAAATCACCACCTTGATCTAGGACTTTGCAGTAGTGATTGTAAAATATTTTGTGAACCCTTTTGTAGCCAGCCTTAAAATACTTGTTAATAACCATTTGAACCCATGCTTCCTTAAAGTCCTTAATATCAAAGTAAGATTGTAAACAGGAGCCAATACAATTAGTTAATAGAAAAGCTATGATAAATTTGATTAATTACATTCTAAAATGAAGTCTGTAGTCCTTTGTACCTTCAATTCAACAATCAAAGGCTGCTTTTTAGAATCAGTTATGTTTGACCATTTCCTTTTGTCTACCATAGGAGCTAGGGCCTTGATAATATAGCGAATGGTCTTGGTAAATGCTTTCAACCTTATTCATTAGTTGGTTTCATAGTATAAGGGTCAATCTCAAGGGACATTTTTGCATGGCTTTTCTTCATATCATTTATGAATTTGCTCTTGGATGGACCTTGTCCTTTCCTCTAGGTGCCTAGTGAGAATCATATGTTAAGTATTAGAACACAATATATCCATATACTATGTTTTTTCAGAGATATATGTTTCGGTCATAATTTAATACAAAGTCCATTAAATGACATATAGGTTGAGCTTGCCCTTGTCCCCATTGAGGAAAGGAATCTTGAGTCTCAGATCCATTGCCAATAATGCATGGACTTGTCGCTATTGGTAACTGGGGCCCTTGTGGGTGTGCAGAATGTTGTCTCCTGAGAAGCCTGATCCGATGGTCATGGAATGTCCACATTTATTCTCCAGAAGAGGAGAGAAGGTGTCCCTGTCCTTTGAAAGATGTGCCTAGAGCAACTATTGGTTATGAGGTACATGGTCGTGGCGTTAACTCTAGATCTATTGCGAGATTAGCAGGCCGTGAAAATCGACCCCGTCCTCTATCGTGCCCAAGCACCATTGTAGCCTACATACAAAATAGAGGAATCATATTTGTCAGAACTATCAATGGAAACATGTGTAAGTACTAAGTAAGTACTAAGTAAGAAGTACGTTCAAATTTGAAGAAAAGAGCGAGATAGAGTTGTATTGGTGAATTATATCCAAAATAATGGAATCCCCAGGCATTACTACAAGCAAAAGTCTTAACATCATCCACGGCCACCTAAGTATATTGCTTACCACGCAGGCGCAAGGCGAAGCCTCCTACGGTATCACTCATGGTTTTCCAAGGAGGAAGTGGACACCCGTGGTTGATACTGCGGCCACCCATAGTACCGTTATGGTAGAAGATGATACGAGAGGTACCTGCAATACTGCCCGCCAATGTAAAGACAAGCATGTATGAGGGATCACCTATGTAAATATCAATAAGCAAGCCTTTATTAGTCTCACGATCCATTCCATGGAATAGCGTTGATATGTCAGTCGAGGTCTTCATATTCATTATTAGTTTCAGCTAAGTCCTCGGGAACATCATCTAGCTCATCAATTATCCCATCTACCTTTGAGATACAAATAATAGTCTCATTAAGTTTATCATGGTGTGGCTATCTATTTAAGTGGGATATCTCAAATTCACTAGAAACTTCAACAATAGCATTCATAGTTGTCTCTTCATCCTGATCTGTGTACTCTCTGATTGGGATATCCTCACCGCAAGTTCACTGGGTGGCATCATGTTGTGGAACATTCCAAAAAGGTCAATGCAACATTAAATTATTTGTCGTTGTAGTCCCAACTTTGTGTCATTTAGGTAGAACAATTATTTCTCTTGGGATGCAAGCACGAATGGCTCATACTAATGCCAAAAATGGGTAATATTAATACTTGTGCAATGGGGCTCTACCTTCATTCCTAATCTTCTACTGGTGTCGAAACATTCACATTGAAATAACACCACTTTGTACCCAAGTATGTATGGTAACTCAAGAACAAGCTACAAATGACCATAGTAATTTGTTCTTCATAGGAAGGATCCCCCCAGCACAACAATGCCAAGATTTTGTGTTCAATGATGCTTATCTCGCTCCATTGCGTAAAATCTGACTCCATCTACTATACATTCTGAATATGTTGTTGATTGCTCCATTAGCAGACCATTTCCTAAGGACCATATTTTCTCAAAGATTTGATTAGGGGATTGATGATATAATTAGTTTATCTATGAAATATACTTCAAGATGTTAGGACTACCCATATTATGATGATGAATGAAACCCTAAAAGTATCCAGAATCTTACTCACTTTTGGAATTAGTCAGGAAACTGCTCTTGTCTTTTCTGAATTTCAATTTTATCATTCTTTTTAAGTTCTTCTTTATGCTTACTTTAGTCCATGGAGAGTTGAAAGAGATAGATGAATTTTATTTAGTCAAGGTATGCATCCAAGAATTGGTTCTATGATTAAAATGAGGGAGGGAATATTACTTACGTAATATACTGTTGTATTTCTACACAACTACCGAGCCTTGCATGCATGTTGTTGCGACAGTCGTCTACATTTTCTTTTAGGCCCAAATGGTTGTGCCCTTTGTCCAAATACTGATATGGAACCATTTTTAGCTATATTTTAGCAGTTCATGTTTTGCTCAACCCGATTAAGTTTTGTTTCCATGTCTCCAGATACATTGATAGAAATGTAATACACTCCTTAACTTTATAGGTTTCTACAATAGAACCTTCAGGACAAGCCCTATTATGCACATTCGCTTTCAGGCTACCAAGGAACCTGAAAAATAATGGGGTATAAGTTATTCGTCTATGGTCTTGGGGTAAGTTTCTTAATAATCATAGAGAGTGCTTCTCAATTAAAAACATCCATCTGTACTAAATAGGTCTCATAAGTATAGCTTATCTTGGAAGAATCATGCATAAGTGAACCATCATATCAAAGAACACCAATGGAAAAAAAAAATTCTAACTTGCACATATTGTGATGATGTTGTTGAAGAGCTATATTAGAACACTCTCTATCAAAGTCTTCGAGCTAAGTTGTTTGAAGAAGTTTCCCGGCTCACTTAGAACATTACAAATGTCATCACACAAGAATCCTTGCATGTCAACTGCAAGGACATGTTACAACATAATGTAGCTATTGTGTATCTTGAGCCCATGCACTATACCCTCATTGATGTTCACACATCTACATAAGCTAGCAGCATATCCATCAGGATACTTTACATCCCTGAGCCATTCACAGAAGCACTTTTAATTTACAGGTGGCAATGTATAGCATGCAACGGGTTTCACATAGTGCATGTTTTCCTTGTGAATGTGTAATTCCTTTATAATACCTAATGTTTCCAAATCTTAATGCACATTATGGGTATCCTTTGATTTATTATCAATGTTGAGCAAGGTTCCCAAAAGGTTATCATAAACATTCTTTGGCAAGTGCATTACATTGAGATTATGCCGGATGAGAAGACTAGACCAATATAGGAGTTCCTAGATGATACTCTTCTTAGTTAAATTCAGCTCCTCCTTACTATGTTTCCTTTTCCTTGAAATGAATGGTGCTTTCCAACTACCTGACTTGGGAGGAGTTCTAGTTCTTGTAGGAGTTGTGTCCCAGATAGCTCTTTTGGGGTGCCTCGGTGTTTTGTTCGACCATTGAAATCCTTTTTGTTCCTATGCCAGATAGGATTGGGAGGTAAGAACTGACGATGTCCCATGAAGCATATCTTGGATGCATACCTTTCTGAGCTAGCTGCTTTATTACAACAAGGACATGCAAGATAACTATGGGTTGACCACCCAGACAAATTTTCATATGCAGGAAAATCGTTGATAGTCCAAAGTGCCGCTCCCTTCATTATGAAGTGTTGCCCAGACAAGGCATCATAAGTTTGAACCCCCACACCCCATAGTGTTAACAACTCATCGATTAGAGGTTGCAGGTAAACGTCAATATCTACACTAGGTGTCTTAGGACCTGGGATAAGAAGGGTCATCATATTGAATTCCTCCTTCATACACTTCCAGGGTGGTAAGTTATATGGCATTTCAATTACAAGCCATATACTGTGCATCATTCCCATATTTTCAAAGGGGTTCAAACCATCACTGGCTAACCCTATCTTGACATTCCGCGGATCAATAGCGAAAGTCGGGTAATGTTTGTCAAACTTCTTCCATGCTAAAGAGTTAATAGGATGTCGCATGACACCAGGCTCATCAAATCACCTCTCCACAAGCCATACCGTCGTAGGTGCCCTCCTCTTTAACCATAACAATCTTTGTAGTCTAAGAATAAGATGGAAATAGCGTAGCACTTTACGAGAGATCTTCTTCTTATCACTCGCTCCATAGTCTTTCCAATGTAAAGTACCACACATTGGACAATTTTAAAGATTGACATGTCCCTTGCAGAACAAAATGCAGACATATTCACATCATGTATGGAGGTGTATCCCAAGCCAAAATCCCTTAAAATCTTATTTGCACCATAGAAAGTTTTAGGTAAGAACTCTTCCTTCTGTAGAGCATCTTTCAACGGCTCCAATAGCATGTCAATAGATTTATTACTCCATCCATTCGTAACCTTCAAATTCATCAACCTTATGAGGAAACACAATAAGGAAAACTTCTTGCACCTAGGGTATAACTCACATTATGCCTCACAAAGCAATTTTTCATATTGTGAGTAAGAACCCATCTCTCCTTCAACCACGTTAGGTTAGTGTGCTTCCCATGCATCATTCACAACATCTGAGTCCTCCTTAAATCCTTATTTTGTTGCATCTCCAGTATGCTCTTGCATAGGTTATGGATCTACTAGTTGCTCTCTAGATTCTCCATGGTGGATCTATACTATATAGTGACCTACCATTTTGTTCTTGTACAAATGTCTTCCTACCTCTATAAGTGGTTTTAACATTTAGTTCTCACATGTTGTGCAAGGGCAGAAGAATATAATTCAATGCTCTACTTGGCAAACTTTAAAAACTCATGAACCCCTTGCATATATTTGTTGCTCAATTTGTTTGTTTCTTGGATCCCTAATTTATCCATACCTGCAAGACCCCTATTTATTCAAAAAGAAGGCAATTGAGATTACATTAGAATCACTCACAGCAAGCTAGTTAATCACTATTGGTTAGGCTCTTCTTTCATAGTAGTGAAAATATTCTCTATTCACCTAATCTTTGCTATTAACATAAATTAATAACATGCACCTACCGAGGGAGGCAATTAGAATGAGAGACAACTCTGCTGAGGAGTTATGCGTTACATAAGCTAGCAACAACTAATCTAAGTGTAAGGGAAAGTGTTCCTAATCAGCAATTGCCACTTTAATGCAAAAAATTTCACTGAGAGTTAGGCACCACTTCTTGGAAAGCGAAATTAGCAACTGGCTCATGGCTAGAAGAGCCTGATCACCTCAAATGGGATGCACAAGTACAATGAAATCATTAGACTAAGGAGCTAGCCAAAATTTCTTTCTCCCCTTGCTATTATATTCATTATTGGACCTAACATGGATCAAATCAATGATGAGAACATACCAAAGAGAAGAAGATTGAAGAAAAGAACACTGTCTAACAGAGCTCATTGCCGTGGGCGAGCAAGTCTCTATCCTACCAATTGCACAAAATGCAAGGTCAGCTGTGAGGAAGGGAGTTTCTAAATGGGAGGTAGGGTTCAAATGTTGCAAGATTAGGGAGAGTTGGAGGATGGCTCGGGATGCTTGCCACTAGAAAGGGGGGAAATGGAAGGGAAGACACAGTAGGAGAAAGGACAGGGAAGAAAGCATGTTTGAATAAGGCCACGCCTAACATGTGGGTGGCACTGCCGATACAATGAGTAGCCGCAGTACCACCCGCGGTATCGGGGCCAATTTAACATGCGTTAACTTTTGTTTTTGTAATTTCATCTTATAATTGGAATTAATATGAATTATAGAAATTTAAATAAAACTTTTGCATTATAGTTTAATAAATACATACATTTATTATATCAATAGTTAAGTAAAAATAGGCATATAAAATTTTTTATATGCTACCGCTTCTTATATAATTATACATTAAGATTTCTGTAGACAATTGGGATTAATGAGCATTACACTGATTTAAATAAAACTTTTGAATTCTAGTTTAATAAATACATACATTTATTATAAAAATCATTAAGTATAAATATTTGGTTAAAAATTGGCCAATTTAATATGCATTATATAATTGGACTTTGTAATTTCTGCAGACAATTGAGATTAATATCCATTATATTGATTTAAATAAAACTTTCAAATAATAGTTTAATAAATACATAGGTTATTGCATATATAATTAAGTGTAAATAAATTGATAAATATTAAATATATTTGCCAATTTAATATGATAATTAATTATGCAAAACATTGGTTCTTAAACCCAACTCGAACATAATAATACAATTAATTTAAATTATAGATTAAATTTTATAGTTATCTCTAAAATATAATTCAATGTAAAAGTTGGACCCCTTTGGCATTCATTTTCATATAATATATATTATAATATATATATATATTATAATATATGTAATATAATCAACCTAAAAATAATTAAATTATTTCTTCATTTTTTATTTTGCAGGTAAGTCATGTTTTTTTCCTTAACTCTATTATTATTCTTAAATATGTCCAAAAATAAGTCATTTTTTATTCCTTAAGTCATGGTTCTATGTCCAAAATATGTTAAATTGTTATATTAGACAATAGCATAACTAAATGTACAATCAAATCATTATAATTTATATAATTCCTCAATTTCTAATTAACTAAAATATTTATAACTATAAACAAAATTAGCACTAAATTTAATTTATTAGCATTGGTTAATAAATTGTAGAAATGAGATAGATGATTTATTAGCATTAGTACTAAATTACATTGACATTTTTGTTGGAAGAACAGGCACCTGGCTAGAGGACTCCCGCAATCCCAAGTGACTATGGTCCAAGCACCCAACGTATGAAAAGGGTTTAAACACCCAATGTGATGGTTCATTCCTCATTTAAAAAAGCATCCCTTTCTCGGCCGCTCACGGTTCTTATTCCCAACCTCCCCTCATTCTTCACACTCCATTTGCTTTAAATCCCTCCTTTCTTCAAATCCCATCTTCCCCTTTGTCTAATAGCACCCAAAGCTAAAGTTTCATGACCACTGGGCGGGACCAAAAGGCCACGGACGAGGGGAGGTGCCTCCACCACTGAAGCGTCCACATCAAGAGTCCACAGGACAAGGTGTCAAGGTAACAACTCATCTGCCCCACCTATGAATGAGAGACAAAGGGAAGGAGAGAACCCAAACCCTAATGTCCCATCCGTGGATCTCTTTCACTTGAATTTCTTGTCGGAAGAAGTAGATGGGAGAAGAGTTCCCATGACAAAGTTTGCGAGGTGAAGTGAGAAAGTTCAAGTTTTACACCATAATGCTAGGAAGGCCTATGCGCATTCATATAAAAGGTTGATTTTCAATTTTTGGACCAATGTAATTCAGACTTTAGAAGCATGATTAATTTTTAGGATGGTCCAGACTACTGGAGTATGAAGGTCCCATGACTAATTCTCAAGGATGGTCTGGACTACTAGAATATGAAGGTCCCATATATAATAAGCTTGTTGTGATTTTTTACTTTAATTGGAATCCATGGGCATATTCCTCTAGTGTGAAAGGACTAGAGATTTCTTTTGGCACTTATCTACTATCACTAGAAGGCCATTTGGGTGAGATATTGCGAGTGGAAGACTATCAAGATGAAATTAACTTGAACTTTAAAGATATCTTGAATGCTCTATCTATTGATACGTTTTTTAGTAGTGCTGACAGGCATATGAAGACAAGTGATATGACACTCAAATTAAGAATGCTAAGGAAGGTGCTGAAGTCTATGATTATTCCCAAGCTAGGAAATACATATGTTGCTGCCTGCCACGAGGTGAAATATCTATACATGATCTACAATTACATGAAAGTCAATCTTCCGAGGCTCGTGATGAATGGATTTGGCCACAACCAAATTAAAAAAGACATCATTATCCCCTACAAAATGTGGCTAACTAAGGTGTTTCACAATTTCTCTATTTCCACCAATGGGGAGTCAATGCTTACTATACCTACACAGAGAAAGGATTGGATTGGTGGAACCCTCCTAAAGAGAATGCATGCTATAGAGGCTGACTTCAAGGAGAAAATGAAAATGAAACATCAATAAGAAATGGAAGAAGATGACAGCAAAGAGGAAGAAGAAGGATAAGAGAGAGCACCCTCCCAAGGGGAAGAGAAGATGGAAGAGAGAAGGGTGGGAACATGGCCAACAATCTCACTATGGAACGAGAATCATCCCCTACTTCATCTCAGTGAGCAGCTTCCATCCCTCGATCCTCAGCGTATACCAAGTTTTCTGAGGGAGTAGACAATTTGAAAGAAGTGAGTGCTAAATATAAGAATATATTTCCATATTATCATGTGAATATGTTATATCCTATAGAATAAAAAAACTCAAAAATATATATTGACCTATCGAAATAATTAGACATTCATTTATAAAGGTACAACAATTACAATACTAACCTTTATCATGAAATAGTTAATTACATTGAATACTAACTTTTACTACGGAATACTTAATTAGTTTTAATATATATTAAATTATGAAAACTATTGGAAATATATATATATTACAAAAATATAGCTCATCAAAACTAATTTTTACTATGCAACACTTAATTAGTTTTAATACTATCTTTTCCTATTTTATAAAATGTTGGTATACCCTATCATATCCATCAATTGTTTTTGCTATTACCAAAATCATGCTATTTTATTTCACCATAAATCTAGCCAAGATAAATTAAATTATCAAATAAGTAAATAAACAATATATTGTAATTATCTGTACTCATTCTTAAACTGCTGCATATAGTTAGTTGCTTCCTAGATAGATCTTCTATAATCTTTGTCATGGTTTAATGCTATACATGATTTGGGCTATAAATGAGATTAACAATGACTAAGATCATATAGAATGGATGATTGAATATTCGATTAAGTAATGATAATGATCATGTCATAAAAAAATTCAAGATTGATAAAATTTCTCTATTCTCATGACTATGATGCTTGAATAATTGAATGAAATGATTGAATGGTGCTTAATTAAATACATTTTGAAAATAACTGGATATATATATATATATATGCAAAGTATTGAATGAAACTATAGTGAGGATACACATGTAGTAAGTAGGAGAAGGAGAATGCAAAATTTATAAACTCTATCATTAGGACTTCAATTTCTTCCAAAAAATCGAAGGTAAAGTTTTAAAATTCCACACCCCCTAGACCTTTTTTATTATGATAAATGGGAGAGAAGAATAATACCAACTATTCTAACTTGTTTTCATATCTTAGCATATTAGCACAAATGAATCAAACTCCTAAGGGTCACTGAGTAAGATAAATAGGGGGAGTTTGCACTTAGTAAGATAAAAAGGGAGAGATTGTTGAATCTAGGTGTATAGTTCTGATAACAACAAAATATGTCTAAGGCTTGAAATAAACTAATAAAGTTTTGCTAAGATTTGAAAGTGATATATGTGAAAGAATTCAACTTACAATATATATATATATATGTGAGTGTGTGTGTATGACTTGGTTTTCTAATGGAAGAGTAGAATAAGCTTGAGAGAAAAAATTTTTAAAGCAATAAGGTTTGGAGTATGATTGAACTGTATTAAGTATAATAATAGCAATGATATTAAGATTTCAAAATGTATGATAAGTGAATGAATGATACAATATGTACATTACCAAAATGTGTAAATTCAAGAAATAGATAAAGTATGAGCTTACATGAATTATCAACTTTAGTTCAACTTAAATACTTCTTGTTATTTTCTCAATTATTTGAAAAAGAGAAATTAGAGCGATCCAACTTGCATTAAACTCAATTTATCATGATCTGGGTTGATGTGTATTTGAAAAATTTTAATACGTAGCTATAGTAATTGTCATAATAGCTGCTATAATGCTAGTAATACAATAACATGGGATGATTGCTACTATTCATACCAGCTACAAAAACCACTGCCACCTGTGCCTACCACCTACGATGTTGTAGCAAGTACAAAAAAAGATTCAAGTACTCTTCATACTAACTGTGACAACCGCAGCCGCCTGCGCCTATCTCTTACGATACCACATGATACCACAACCTCTTGCACCTACCACCTGTGATGTTCCAACAAAGACACAATTGCCTAATCATCTATAGTCGATATCACGGCTGCCTATGATGCACCTATCGACTGTAATAGAAAAACATATAGCCATTGAAATGTAGTGAAAGCTTCCCCTATTACCTTTAATGGTTCGAAATGGATGAATAACTATAAAAAAATATATAGTTTGCACATTAAGAAGAAGGATTCAAGTGAGTGCAAGAGCAAGTGAGCTATAAACTTCAAATATCCAAGTGTTCTTATATTGAAGAAGCCTTTAAGCATCCACCTTCTACAACACTATAATTAGGGTTCTCTACAACAAAATGGGAAGACTTCAAATCATCAAAAAAGCTTTCAACTTGTCATTCTCAACTAACATTTAAAGCTTCCCTTATGCTTTCAAAAAAACACATTTAAAAGTGTAATTTTATTTCTTTCTTATTCCTATTTGTGAGTTCTCCTTGAGTTGATAATGGAGACCAATATCAAGAAGAACAAGTGTAGATGTTGGAGTGTATCTTACAATCAACTTGTTGGATTATATCACACCCTGTAGAGCTAGAATCTAGAAGAACGCAAGTGGCCCTAAGTGGTTATGCCCCATAGGCTAGAATCTAAAAGAGTGCCAGAGGCACTAGTTATGCCCCTTTGAGCTAGAATCAAGAAGAGTACAATGGCACTGGTTAAGCTCTCTTGAGTTGGAATTAAGAAGAGTGTAGTGATACTAATTATATTGAGGTTGATATAGTGGAACCTAAGACATAAAGGGTGTGTTCTTAGAAGAGTGGAGTAGGAGGTTGTCCTGAATTACTATATATTGTGCCTACTAATTATTATTTATATTGCTTGCACTGCTTGATTATTTCCATTTAACTGCAATTCCTTTTAAAAGAGAGCTTTGAACTTATAGGGGTTTAAGTTAAGAAATTTTATAAACTCAATTTATCCCTCCTCTTGGGTTAAGCCATGCCAAAAGGACCAACACCATCTTGCTCTTTTGAAGTGTTTCATGAAATATTGAGAAAACAACACCTAGCTAGGTAAACCTTTTTTTAAGGTTTCTAATGAGACACAATAGGAAAACTAACGTACATTTTATCTATTTCTCATGCACACAACAAAGGCAAAAATGAAACCACTCGCTATCCATTGAAATGACTTATCCATTGAAATGACTTGAATTAATTTCTATTTGCAAAACAACTATCATTTGGTTTCAGGCTAGCTAACTACTAGAAGCAAGCTATTATAATATCCTTGAAAACTTATAAGAGTACAAAGATTTCATGTCTCTTCATTGCATTATACTTCATCTTTTAATCAAGGATTTTTCCTTTAAAAATATAATTAAGTATTGCCTTATGATTTGAGATGCGTAAATTTTACAATCTTTTCATATAATGACTTTTAATATTGGATTATGATAAATGAAATGTCTTTTCACTCATCAATGCATTGCAATCATAAAAAATGTGCAAAATAGATACAAAATACAACAATATTTACCAAGTCTCATCAATTATTCCTTTTCTACAATCAAATAAACATATTTTCCATTACTAACCATAATTTTCAACAAAAAGCCTATAATTTTTGTTTTTACCCTTTATATTTTATTGAAATGATTTTTATTCGTATTAGAGTTTAGAGTATTTTCATTTTGAGGAAAAAGAAGGGGTAAAAGCATCTTATGGAAGGGGAGGTTAAAGTTTTTTTTTCTTTCAATATTGATATGACATTCAACTATCTATAATTAACCCTATTGATTAGTTAAGATCATATTAGATTTGTACAACCAAATCCCTTTTGTTTTGGCAATGGGTTGGACACCTATATTATTCAGTTCCTTGAGTTCTTGGATTTTATCTTATCAAATAATGTATTCATATATAAATAGAAGCATAGAAATGAAAGAGATAGAAAAGTACTTCACCCATCATCTCTTTCTCATAAACCTACTTCTACAGTATTATCATTTAAAAAAAATAAAAAGCCTACCTATTTCAACTTTATTCATCTTATGGTTAATATCACTTCCTATATTGACAACATCATCACTTCTTCTTTTGCATCTTGTTTATTTTTTTTTTCTCTTTTCTTCATCTTTTACCTCAAACTAAACTCACTCTTCTTATTATTTTCTACTATTCTCCTTTGTAATCTTTTACTTTTCCTGTCTAAGCATGCCCTAAATCTAATTGAAAGATGAAGAAGACCAAAGAAGGGGTATTTTGTCTACAAAAAGCCACTTGTTGTCTAAAATATACATACACGGTACATATTTTCTTTTGAACTAGAGTTTCTATAGGAAGTAACTTATTTTCTACTTTTCGGTGGATTGTAGAACTAATTTCTTGCGTGTCTGTTCTAAAGTAGTGGCACTGGGCCCATGCAACACTTTGGGCCAATGCTTGGCTCATTCGAATCAGGTCCAAGGCTTCTTAACATGGCTTGAACAGATGAAATCCATCCTTTATTCCTTTACATCATAAACCTGTAGAAAATAAATGCCATTGGCAAAGATAATTTTTGTTTTTTTAGGTATTCTGTGGTGCATGACAACACGATCACAACGTTGTCAATCAACCACTTTCCAGGCCTAATTTCTTTCGATGAATGGCCTTAATTCTTCTAACTTTCCTCATCTTGGCATTTATATGCCTGAAAACACAGGTGAAAAAGGTGTTAGAATCTTTAATAGAACCTCTAACACGTGCATTTTGCATTGTCAAAGGCCGGCCGACGTCACCATGTTTGTCTAAGTGGAAAAAAAGACCTAGAAGTAGGAGACTCAGAGAAAAGAAGATATGCGTCATCGCTCCGTCAATCGCGAAAAGAAAGAAAGGTCGGCCAGAAATTAAGTTGGTCCGCTGCCGTGTCTGACTTCCTCTCTCTATCCTTATCAAATACTTCTAAGGTTGCTTTATATTCCTTATGATGTGTTCTGCAATAAAGGAAAAAAGAGTCAAAAAATAAAATTCAACTTTTTCTATCTCTTTTGTATATCTTTTGATGTAATTTGATATTTTAAATTTCTAACAATTCTCTTTTTTATATATTTTTTATAATTATTTCATATTTTTGCATAAAAAGCCTATATATTTTATATGTATTCACTTTATTTTTAATTATTATCCTCTACAATAATAATCATATTATTTTCATTTTTTATCCTACACTTTTCTATATCTTTTTTCATGCATCTTTTTCTCATTTCCACGCGCATCCTTAGTGACATGTCCAACGCGATTACTTTTTCCATTTACGTGTTCTTCGTGCAAAGTTAGTAAATAAAAATGAAGCGGCTTGAGTGAGAAACGAGCAAAGTTTCAACGCATTTTAGAAATGGACTGCAATACTTAGCTCCTCAGAAGTGGAATCTATCATGACATAATCACTTTTGTGGCTGCATGGGCAGTGTTCAACCCTAAATCATTGTTCCTTTGAAAGGAGAGTGGTTTGACAAGGATAATTCAGCCCATTAAAAATAACCCATGTTTAGCTTATCTAGTTTTGGGTAAGTGCAGCCCAACTTCCTCTATACACGTGCTCAACCCAGTCATTAGAAATACAGCACGTTCATCTAACATGACCATGATTTATTTTGTCATTTCATCGTGTCTCTTTCTCTGTTCACGCTAGCTATACAAGAATTTGGCTTTTTACTAGATCTTACTCAGATATGCTAGATGCCGGTCATAGAGTGATCATGCAAGCTTTGAGTGAGTTCCTCATTTGCTTTCTACAAAACATCTTTTATCAACATTAAGGGTTTGTTTGATAAGAAAGAAAAGGGTGGGATAGCTTTTCGTTCCTTTTTCTACCATTTAATGTGACTTGGACATCTTAGCTATCCAACAACTCTATTATTTTTTATTACTAGATATTTTTTCAAATATTTGTTATTACTACATATTTTTTATCTTTTCATATCAAAAAACCTATTTATTTTATCTTTATTAACTTATTTCTAAACATTACCTCCTATCATATCGTATTATTATTTTCTTTCCTTTTGCTAACTTTTTTATATTCATTTTTTTCTACCTCTTTTACCCACTCCTAGGTGGTCCAAACCTTGACCTCTTATTCCACCCATTTGCCTTTGAAAATAGAAACCTACGCAAAAACTCAAGCTGGCTGGTTGGGCCTTGAGACTGCTGTCCCATATTTCCATGTCATGAAAACTACATTCCATGCTGGTAGGATTTGGAGAGTCTTTGCATTTCATGATTCAATGTCTAATTGAATTCATATCGGCTCAATATTTTATAAATAGTAATTATTTTTACAAACAGAATTTTAGATATTGATATATAGCAAAATGTATGGAAGAATGTCCTTATTGCATAGGGAAGCATCTGCAGAGATTATTTCCCTTGGTAGAGTTGTTAAGGGATTGCAAGTTGTGAATTAGCTGCAAATTTCCACAAATTTTGGTGTATCTAAACAATATCATGGCCAAAATGTTTTCTCTCTCGTATGTAGGCATCCAATGGTTGATTAAGACTGTTAATTGATTTGAACCAACTTGATAAAGCCTTGTTATTAATTAAAATCTTTAAAATTTGGGAGATCTCACTACAATAAGAACCACTTAATGCAGCCAACATTTTGGCTGCAAAAAGTCTATTTTGCATTTGGTCTTTATAAAATTAGTTGCCTGTTGGTTGCATATGCCCCATCTCAAATATTCAAATGCAACCGTTTTGTTGGCTGTATATATTTATATACAGTCAACAAAAAAATGGCTCCATATAAGTATATGGAGTCATTTTTTTTTGAGTTGTATAATTATGCTTTGATGTGGTTTACTTTAATAGATAAAGGGAAATCACTTATATATATAGGTTAAATGTCAAGTCTACATACGCGAGTTATTTTTAATTCATATTGAAGGGTATGACAATTATTTCATATTTTAAAAAAATATAGAATATTATATGCAACTGACATCAGCTGCATATAACATTATATGCAGTTGCTTATATGCAACTGATTTTGGCTACATATAAAGTTGGATTTAAATTACAAATCATCTACAGCATGCTATACATATAAATTTTATTTCAGTTATTTAAATTAAAATTTTATAACATAATAAATACTTTAAAAAAATTGCAGTTTAACAAAAAATTATATTATTTTATTTATATTAATGTAACGCCCCGCCCTCCTGGGGTCGTTACTCCATTTTACATCATAAATCCATATGATCATACCATGATTTTCCCACCTCCAGGGTGGGTTGCTTTGATATATATATATATATATATATTACCTAATTTTATAGAAAATTGGATAGAGTCTCCTTTGAAAATAGGGCTATCCACCTAGGTACAAGCATTCATCACATATTATGATACATTTTTTTCATTATAATTCATAAAAGTAAAAATTATACACTCCAATATTTCTCCATTCATCCACACAACATCCTTATAACTCCACATGCTCCACCAAGACTGCGGCTGCATCATGATGATAATGAATCCACCACACCACCATATAATTTTCATTCCAAATACACCATACACCTCACACTGTAGTATTATATTGATATGACTATAAATTACATTCATACATTATGAGACATAAATTAATTATAATTCCAATATACATAAGATGGGAGTTTCCCAATTATTATACAATAAAAATACAAATTCAACTATTATACCTTCTTACCAATCTTGCTTCTTGTGGACTTGACCTATCAACTAAAAAAAAATAAAACGAGGGTGAGTCTAAACAGACTCCGTAAGTAGACTGAGTGGCAATCAATAATTCAATAAAAATTAACAAAATTTGATCCATTTAAGTAAATAGGGATCCATAAGGTATCCCACACACCAATCCAAATGGATACGTTTTCAAACTTAATAAAACATTTCAACATGTCACGACATTAAGAATATAACATTAATTGCACATTCTAAATTAAACTATATGCTTTGGGATAATCAGTTATCCCAAATCGCACATATACATGACATCACACATATACATGACATCATACATATACATAGCATATATGCATATATTACGATTTACATTCATAGGATAACTACGATCCCTTAATTCAAACATCCATACACAAGAATAACAATAGTAATTATAAGCAGGGAATATCTTCTATCCCCTCCCAAACTATACATTAGCATCAAATATCACAATGTTAGATTATATAACAATCAAAGACATGCACACATCATAGCATTTAGGGATTTTTATTAATCCCAATTCTCATCCATATTCACATTGCATGCAATAAGAAATGGGATATTTACTATCCATCTAAGTTACATACTTAACTACCAATCCATATATTTTCATATAAGCACATTATCAAATCACTTAGGAGATAATCACTATCTCCACCTAATAATACAAACAAACATGCACAGCC
>JAYJMB010016768.1:8101-44175 GCA_036873735.1 Pouteria campechiana
AAGATGAAGAGGAATAACTATAGGTAGGAGGAGAATAGAGGGGAAAAGAGGAAGTAGACTATGGAAATGAAGGTAAATGAATAGCAGCAGATGAATGAAGTTGAAGAAGAGGGAAGGTCGAGAAATTGAATAAGATGGGAAGGAGGAGAAGCGGAAAAGGAAAAAGAAGGAAATGAAGAATAATCCAATCCATGAAACTCTGTTTGATTAGAATATTTTGAGACTTTGCTTTATAACCTCTTGTACCCCTAGAGAAGAGGGAACTTATGCAATTACCCGAGAGAAGTTTCTACGATCAACCGGAAAGCTGGTGAACTTGCAAGGTGGTTTGTGTGTCATATTTTGAGGGGTGGATCAAAATAAAGAACTATATTGTAGAAAATCTAGGAAGGAGAGAATGCAGAAAAGGAGTAGAGGAGAAGGAGATATAGAAGAGAGGAAGGAGAAGTGTAGGAAGGATCCAGAAGAAAAAGAAGAGGAAGAATGAAGAAGAAAAAGAAGATGGAAGGATGAGGAGATGAAGAAGATAAGGATAGAGTGAATGAGGAATAAAACGGTGAAGGAGAATGACTGGAGAAGGAATAAGGAGGGGAAGAAAATGTTTGAGGTGAAACAATGTGGAGAAGGAGAGGCTGTGCAAGAGACATGAGAAGGGGGGGAAGCTGAAAAGAAAGGGGAAGAAAATGTAGGATTAAGAAGAAGAGGAAAAAGAACAATTAGGGTAGAAAGGGAGTGTGGAAGTGATGGGGAAGAAGAAAAAGGGAAAGTAGACCAATTACGAAAGGAGGAGAAGAGAAAAAGAAACTTTATGTGGTTATTGGAAAATATTTCCAAAATGAATAGGAAAGGTGATTCACTTCTAGTTGTCTGCCAATAACCAAATTTTAGAATATTTGCTAGACAGATTTGCAGATTTGTAGTTATTATGACTATTTTTATGCTCAGGTATTCATCAGAAGACAATCAGTCATGGGTTTATGCTCTTCCTCTTTCTTATTTTCCTTCCCCACTTCCTCTTGATCTTCCATTTGATTTTCTTTTTGTGGATAAGGTCTTTTGACTCTTGAGGAATACCCATGTTGTGTTTAATATTAATTTATTTTGATGCTCCTTTGCAGTTGTGATTGTATTTCAATTCTGTTGTTATGATTTCAAGCTTAGTATTGGTACTATAAAATATAAATATTGCACATTGGTAATCATAGATTTATTTTTACTATTTAAGTTTTGAAGCTAAGCTGGGCACAATTGCAGGTGAATGGTGTTGATTTAGCAGAAATTGAGGGCGGGGAGGTTGCAATCACAAACCTGCATTCTTGCAATGGTCCAGATTTTGTTTTGCAGCTTCATTTTTACATTAATGAGAATGTTTCTGCTTCAGAAAAGAAAGGTAATAGAATTTCATAACTATGTTTTTACACTAAAGAGGTTGTTTCTGCTTCAGAAAAGAAATTTAATAGAATTTCATAACTACATTTTGATAGCACTTGCATATTCTGAAAGTAATTGGTTTGGTTCCAATCAGTTAGTGGAGTAAAATTTGGTTATTTAAATTAGTCTTCTGCTCTTTTCTTGTTGTTGACCTTTTCAATTTAGGGTCAAGGACATACCGAGAAGCTCATGCACGCTTGAAGTGTGTTTATTTTCCCATTATTGAGGTGCGCAATACATTGAAAATTGATTATTCATCTTTTCTCATTGTTTAACATTGTTTATTCATGTTTCTTTACAGAAAGGAAATGGTAGGGGCTTGGGTTTATTTTATTAAAGTTGTTGTAGGTTACAAAGTAATGCTTGTTCATGCATCTTTTGTCCCTTTAAACATTTCAAGTTGATGTCATGTAGGGAAGGGAAAGTATCGACAAAATCTTGGAGCAGCTAGAAGCTGAAGGATGCAAGCTTTCAGAAAATTTTGACAGCTTCTGCCGTGTGTCTATTCGTCGATTAGGCCGTCTTCTTCCTGATGCTCGATGGGTTGGTCTTGTTAACTCTCTTTTATGATTGCTTCTATTTTCACTTTTCGTGTATACCAGTCTCTTGCTGTTTCACAACAGGGAAGGCTTCCCTTCATGGAACCTAGAAGAAAGGTGGACAAAGGCGTGTTGAAGAGATGTTGCTGTAGAGTTAAATGTTTTGTGGGTAGGAAATGATTATATTAATTATTTAAGAACAAAATTTTAATATTTCTGATTCTAATCTGAGTTTTTTCCTCTGTTCATAAATATGTTTAAATGAATCTCATTTTGGCTGCAGAAACTGATGCTGGTTTCTCTCCAACACCGTCCAAGGTAAGTCTCTTGTTTTATAAAAGATGTACCCAATTTATAAGACTTCTGCCAATGCAGTGTGAGGAGTGCAAGATGTGTGTGAAATTTCATTTTGATTTCTTCCACCAAAATGATTTTTGGTACAATTCAATCATGTTGAACTTTCACATAAATGGATTCTTTTATGGAACTCTGTGAATATGACTGTGACTTTAGCTACTTTTCATTGGACCACTGAGGAAAAATATATACCATTGTTGATAACACCTTCAATTTCCTTCTTTATGAAACTTCAGGAATTTGGATGTGAGCTTAGCAGCTCTTCACCCAACCAGAAATGAAAAAATATACATATATTGTCCTTGATACCACCTACTATTTCTTCTTTATTTTAGTATATTTTCACACACATACAAACTTTATGTAACCATTTTTGAATGCCCTGAGAATCCAATGGAGAATTTAATTTTCAATTAGCTCATTCTTTAAAATGTTTAAATTGCAGACTGATTTAGCTCATCATGACTCGTTCACTACTGCTTTGAAAAACTTTGGCAATAAATCTCCTTCAAAAGAGTCAGGTACAAGTTGTTACTTATTTCTGGTATCTGATTGATGTACATCCTTGTTATCTTCCTCTTTGTTTCTAGACTACATCCCATTATTTGCAGTTTGGTTTAACTTTTGGGGTTTTGGTTTCCCCTTTTGATTTGAATCATCTCTGCTTCCCTGACATCATTTATATCAACCTGCAGAGGTGATTGTTAAAGTACAGAAAGGTGGTAAGCCGCTAAGTCCTATGCAACTGGAAAAGGAATATCAAGATTGGGTTATCCAAATGCATGACCAATATGATCAGGAAATGGACTGTGGTGAGGATCAACCTATTATTGTTGTGAACCCCTGCAACAAGAAGGAACTTGGTATCTCATCAGATGGTAAGGCTTTAAGGACCAATCTTGCTTCTTCTTTCTTTCTTTCTTTCTTTTTTGTTTTTTTTTTGACCTTCAGATTGGTGGTGATAGACCATTTTAATATGGAGATTGGATGCTGACCATCTAATTTTTGGTTGTCTTCTGATTTTAATTTTCTTCACTTCGATGACCTTAATTAGCATTTATGTTAGCATTTGGCATTGCTAATCCCTCCTTCTTCCCTTCATATGTTGATTTATGTTGCTTTAATTTTTAATTTCAGTTGTAAGAGTGCATCGGTCTATAAGGAGGAAAGATGCTTCTTGGGAATCTGGTCAAAAGATTAAAATTCTGAAAGGTGCTGTTGGATGTCATAAAAATAATGTGTATGCAACATTGGAATATATTTTAGTTGATGGATTTCAAGGGGATGTTGGCGGTAAGTTATTTACTTTCAGCACAGTTGCTTTCACACATGATGTTGTTTTATACTTTTAATATGACCTTCATGGAGTCATTTGGATTCTGAATGCAATTCATTAATGTATGGAACGAGGAGAATCATTCAATCACCTAGATAATGTAAGCCAGGTGCAAACATGATGCCAGTGAAGGAATTGATGATATCACCACTAAGGAAATACCATTACGTCTACTTCACATTCCTTTCTTTGTTCAGAAGTTAATATCTGAAAGTTTTTGTTATGTACGTGAATTCTTTACTTTCTCCATTTTTTGTATTGAATGAAGAAATTCTCTTTTTCTCCAAAATTTTAATTGAAATTGTCAATCCAAAGCATCACATTAGGTAATGGATACCTTGTCGAATCCAATGCAATATTTATCTTCATCAAATTTTATTTTTATTTTTTTACATTCCCAGGTACTTGTGTCTAACATAACAATTCCATGGCCAAACAAACAATGCCAAATGCCAAATTAGGTAATTACCTTTTGGAATCTTTAGGTAACTCGTCACTTTACATCTAATCCATCACATGGAAAAGTTAAGAAAATTCATTCGCACATAAAAATTTCATTTTTATGTTCTTACCAGAATCCATGTTACAAAATGTGACAAAAAATATTGATGTTGATTGCCAACTTCTTATGCCAAGGCATCCTCTAACTCCTACTAGATGAGTGACAAAATGCTTTAGAATTTAAGGTTTTTAAAATTATTCAAGTAAAAACTGAATATATAAAATGAAACTTTAAAATGTTATTGATTGTATGCATACTTTTATTTTTAAATTGTTCTTTGCATATAATTAAACTCCTTCCAAGTTGCATCTAAATGATGTTATTGATTGTGTGCTTTACGTAAAATTTATGGTTCTAATTTAAGTGATATCTGAATTGTTATTTTTGAAGTATTTATTCATGCTTAGGATCTATCTATTTGAAGAGATGATGTGTTTGAATAGTTGTAAAGTGAGTGTAAGGCGACGTCTGTTATGAGGTAAATAAAGACAAAATAGACAGGGTTTATGATGTGAATGATAGGGTTGGTAGTTTGAAATATAGTTATTGAAGAGGGAAAAACAAGGTTGTTGAGGTACATAAATGTCACATCAAATCTAATGATCAGGGAGGAAATTTTCCTTCCACCTTTTACACTTATCCAAACGTATCTTTGTAATTTGGGTACTTCACTTTTGCTCTCCAATGCTTTGTCTGAAGATCTATTCCAAACAAAATGCAATACATGGTATTTTCGTGATGATTTATCATCTTTGTATGCATATTTTTGTAGATCTCCTCTGAAGCTTTGGTGGAAAATTTTTACCATTGTCGCATCAGATATCATCTCTTAGGATATAGCTAGGAGGATATTACTGATCTCTCCAATATAGCTTACTTATCATTATCCCAAATCTTCTCAATCATGATACAGCAGATCATGGTTTAATGTTTAAAATCTTAACTTTAGAATGTACCTGTACATTCCTCAAGATACTTTGTATCAGCATTTGAGATATTTACGACATCAGTCATTTTCTAGACTCATTTTATATTGTTTTCTGATTTCCAATAGGAGAAGCTCGTCTCATATGCAGGTATTGAAACTTTTTTCGGAAACTTTATTGATATATATTTATATATATTTGCTTGGAATGTTTTCATTTTACAAAAATTTTAAATTTTCTTTTTGAAGGCCAATTGATTGCCCAGATGAGAAAGGTTGCATTCTTGCAGTGAATGGTGAAAATGCAAATTTAGAAATTGGCAAATCTTTATCATTTCCCATAAGTATTATCGATTCTGGGAAGGTATTGTTCTTACATTCTTGTCCATTTCTTCTAATTTTCCCCAGCTTAACAGTTTGTCAATGCTATTATGAATGAATATTTTCCTGAAGAGTAACTAATATTTTGAACTGTTTCCATCATTGCAGTGTCAAGCGGTAGATACTATTACTTGGAAGGACCAACTTGAGAAGAAGCATCAAAAGGCTCCTTCTACCATTGACGTCCTGAACAACCATCAATGTCAACAATTAGACATACCTGGGGTATGCCAACTATCCGTTTCAGTGCCAAACTTCCATCCGGTCTTTTTTCAACTGACAAGTCATTGTAATGTTTTATGTTTCTTTCAGGCTCTCCCTGTAGGTGCTTCAGTTTTTGCTGGTCTAGCTCCACCTAGTGAAATTGTTGCTGTTATTAGGCCTTTTAGTTTTATTCGTTCTAACTCTCCAAAAGATTTGGATCAGAAGTACATTGTGAAAGATAATCTTGAGATGCTATTGGAGATAACCCATGTTGATGATAGCAACAATAATCAAGAACGCAAACCTTGTTGTGCTGAACGTGTCAAACCTTCTTGCCGTAAAGGATTGAATGGTTTGTATATATTTCCTTTGGGATTTAAATTCCCAACGATCTTTCACAAAGCTGGTTTTTACAGTTTTCGTTTCTCTGTAAGTAATATTTTGAACTCATAATGATGTTCATCTTTGTACCAGATGATTCAATGTATTTGTGCTAAGTGTCTTTAAATTATTTTTGACAGATCTGTATGAATTCAAGTTGCAGACCATTGGAAGCACAGATAATTGTGAAGCCAGGTACTGTACCTTGTAAGTGGGGAGTTTTTCATGATTCAAAAGGTCAATTCACTGATGGAAAGCCACTTATCATAAGGTACAGTTTGAATGTGATCAATTTCACTCCTTAAGCCTAAGTAAAGTCAAGTTCTGGTTTTTATTGTTGGGATGGTGCAATTGTCTTGGGAGTTGGTGGTCAAAGCAAACTGGAGCTCAATTTGGGATTGAATAGGCCTCAACTAAGTTAAGATACTCATTCAAAATCATTGAACTGGGTTTCGCTGGGATATGGTGCAGACGACCAAGAAAGCACTAGGAAGCTGCAAGGAACTCCAAAATACAGAATCTAAGTAAAAAGCAATGGCTTAAGTTCCCTAATTTCTAATATGTGTGATGTAAGCTATTAAGCTTAGGAAGCTGTTAACAGTTGAGATAGAAATAAGTACCAAGAAATAATTGCCGTATGAATCATGAAGTTTCCCCATGTGATTTGATTTTCGCAAATTATGGACTCCTAAGGCGCAATGTGACCGAAAAAATCCTCCCCAAAGGTTTATTAAATTTCTTGTAGCAAAGAAATTGGACTAATGCAATGGTCTGTTTGGGAATGAGAAAAAGAGATGGGAAAGAAAGGAATGTGGAAAAGTTGGAGAAAAGAGAGTAAATGATGTGATATGATAGAAGATAATAATTAAAAATAAATTAGATAAATATGAAATAGATAGACTTTTTGTATGAAAAGATGAGAAATAATAATTAGAAATATAGGTAATAATGAAGAAAAGGAGGGTTATTAGGTAGTTAAGATGTGAAATCACTTCAAAAAGTGTGGAAAACTTTTCCTTCATCTTTTCCTCATTACTAAATGGAGCCTAAGTGGAAGCTTAATATTTGATAATATACTATACAATTCCCATTTCCCAAATGTTTAGAGACTGACTATCTTAGAAAAATTAAAATTGTAAACGGTGAGGTAGAGACATTATTTGAGTATGATTTTTTTAATCAGATAAACATCAGTTTTTGATTTTGTTTTCCAAATAGACATTTAAAAGGGCACTTGGAAATGTTGGTTGAAAGTCATCATGTGAGTAAAATTTTTCATCAGATAAAACATCAGGTTGTATTTTTTTTCCCTCAAATAAATGTATAGAAGGACATGGGGGAGCTAAAGAATGTTAGTAAACATTAATATCACCGTGGTTGATTTATCCCTTGATTTTGATATTAATTTTGTGGGAGAGTTGTCATGTTTTAAGATAATAAGCAACAGTAGTTTGGTTCTGGTACTGTTTGATTTGGCTCCTATTAAGTGAGAGGCACTTAATTGAATCAGAAGCTTAATAGTTGAAAGGCTAGGTAGAGGGATCTCTTGTTGATGTGCATGAAGGACTTAGAAGAATTGACGTGGCATCCTGCTCAAGTTTGACCTAATTAAGCACTTAAAAATGGTTATAGGGTGATTTGAGAGAATTAACTGATCTCTCTGTTTCACTGTGCATGTAAAATTACCTATTATTCTATGCATTGTAGCATTTTGATTGAGCATTTATGTCAACAGTTGTACTGTAGACTTCTTTGGCGTGGAAAGCTGGAGCAAATACCGTGATTAGATGGGCCATGCTTTTATATAAGAGGGGATGTGCACATCTTTGCTCTTTCAAAGTACTAATACAGAAAAAACAGAACAAGAAGCAGGGAAGAAACTAAAATTTTTAATGTACTTGTACTGTGTATTTGAGAGCATGTACTATGAGTGGTACTTATACAGAAAAACAGAACAAGAAGGGGGGAAGACTTGGAATTCTCGAAATGTGCTTATTTTGTGTATTTGGGAGCATGTACAACGAGTGTTACTTGTACAGAAAAACAGAGCAAGAAGCAGGAAATACTTGGAATTCTTGAAATGTGCTTGTTCTGAGTATTTGAGAGCATGTACTATGAGTGTCTGCAACTCAATGTAAATGGATTCTTTCATAGCAAAAGAGAAGATGCTGTAAAGGAGAAAGGTGAAAGGGGACCACTACAAAACGAGAACAAATTTGTGAAAATTTTGTCTCTTTGATCAAACACTCCTTTGGGTTGCGATGAGTAAAATGGCTCAATGCATTCTTTGAATTGTTCTGCAAAAGTGTGCCTGAATGTCCAAAATAACAAAAATAATGAGTTTTAAGCGTTCGTTAAGACCTATATTAGAATATCGCGTTCTTTTTTTATCTTTAAAATGTAAGATGTGTCTATTTTTTCACTGTTGCTTTATCTGTGTTGTTTATCTGAACATGTTCCAAGTATCTTTAATCAATGTGACATCATGTCTCCGACTGCTTCTTGAACAAGATTAGCCTTTAAATGTTGTTGGCATTCTCCCAAGTGCTTATAAAGAGTGTTGAAATTTTGATGGAATTGACATAATTTTCCAAGTTTTGATCCTTGTAATGGCCTTACTTCAAATTCTTACATGGGAATAAATGTTATTTGACAGAGTTGGTTCCTGTGTCCCTCATCTGTCTATTGGATGCTTTGATAAGTATTACAACAGGATGCCATTCAAGAGTGCTCCCGAGTTGAAAGTCAAGATAATGGCTGAAGGAAGCATGCTTGTTAATGTCAAGGAAATGATGGCTGATCTTTCCAACAGTAAAATGAAGTTGCAAATCACAGTATGACACATATCTCTTACATCTGATGGTCATCTAGAGTTGTCATATTCACAATTTTCATATCATTTAAATCATCGGTGCTCATCTGGTTTCTTATATATATATATTTTCCTGTTTTTGTTCATCTAGGACATCCTAATTGAAACTAGCAACTTAGACATGATTCGGCCTCACTACAAGGCGACCTTGGAAATATGCTCTGGCGATGATTTATTCTCAGTCACTGTCCCTTGTCAAGGTAGAGTCTGCTATTCTAGACCCTCCTTAAGTATCCTTAACTATCACCCTTGGGTTAGTTGTACTGCCTCTCCTTTTAACTTTTTAGTTGGTTTGGATTAGGAATGTTGTTTTCAAGATTTCTTATCGTATTTGTGAATTCTTTTCTGTACCAGTCATTCCCGGACATCCATGCCATGTTAAGATGACAGTGTCTCCAAATTGGGAGGATTCTCTTATTCCTGGACATGTGATTGACCAACTTAGTTTGGAGGTAGTCTTCTATGTTTATTTTGAATTCCACACATTTTTTCAGAGATTCTTCTCCTTTTGTTTTGTTAACTGTAGCAAAGCCTATTGAGCTGTGTATGGACAGGACAGTGATCTCAGAAATTTTACGAATTTAGATTGGAGAATTATGTTGGTTAACTGATCATGGGCGAATATTAATAATGTAACCTACAGAACAAAAGCTCCACTTTAGAAAGTAGTTTAGTAAATGTTTTATTTCTCATTTTAGACATTGTATTCTCAGAATTATTCAATATTTCTCATGTTAGACATTCTATTCTCCAGACTTCTCCTATCGGAAATAGGATTGACTACAGATTCGAGCCATAGCACATGGTTTCATAAAATCTGTACGATTTTCCCGGCCTAAATCAAGCAGGTTTTACAGGAAGAAGATTTTGTTCAGCATGTTCTATTCGATACTGGTAGGAGAAGAACCTGACTTAGTATTGTTAAAAAAAGAGAGAGGAAGCAGAACCAAATTGTTAACTTGAAAATACCCTGTGAACAATCAAATGGTGGCGATCTTTTTCTTATGCTTCCAATAATTGCTGAACTATTTCATCATGCAAATTCTAAATCAGCAATTATACCATGCATATGATGATTGAATGAATACTATCTGTGAAATTCTGGTGAACTTTACGCAAGCATAGCCACTGCATCGTAGTGAGTTTGGCATATTAAGTTCTAAGAATAGCAATATGCAATTGTTTTGAATTTCATTTCTTTTCTAATCACTTAATTGGTCTTCTAGAGGATCAGATTTTCTTATTACAATTATGTCAGGTGAATGTCGCAGCTAATCCTAGCCTCAATGTTTTTTCATGACAATTGTCTCTAGATGAGCGTGTCTGTGAAAAAAATTGAATATGGATTTGACATATGAGTGCCCTATGAATCACAAATTTAGTTATTTCATTTCTTTTCAAATCATTTAACTAGTCTCCCTGAATATATATATATATATACATATATATAATGTTATCACAATTTTGTCTGGTGAATTTTACAATTGCCTTTAGCTTAGTGCATCACTCAAAAAATAGGTTCCAAATCCGAATATACTCAGTAGGGGTAGGAAATATCCTCTATATATTTCAAGTCATATAAGAAATTATAATTTTATTTTGTCTCATATTCTTGAAGGAATCTTTTTATTAATATTTCAGAGTTCATCAACTTATATTAATTGGTTATTAAAACAAAGGATGGTTTCCATTTGTAGCATCTTCACATTGTCATTACAAAATTCAGGACAACATGATCAGTGATCATGGAGAAGTTGTTCACCCACCAAGATTGTGAGGGGACACAAAATCTAAGGCCAAATCAACCATCAGGTAGGCATAAAATCAATGCTATGGTTGGCTGAGCCCCACCACATGAATGATTTTGTTAGTTAAATGCCTGTCCCAAAATGACACCCCGACTGCCAAATTGAACATCTGCGTTGGGAAATATTATGTATGTTGTGCAAGATTATTGGTGAGGACTTTATAGAATTAGTATTTCTTATTGAAGTCTATGGTGTTTGACCTGTTTTGTTACTATTGTACATGCTGAAGCTGTTGGATGCTTACAATAATCATGCTGCAAAGGGAGAAGAAGTACAGATTGATGCAGATGGGTTATTGTTTCAAGGCCATAGAAGTTGGAAGTGTAAGGTATGATTCTTACCGAGGTGGCTTTTCAGCTGCATCCCCCATATGAAACTTGTTACCCTCCAATTGGATTGAGACAATTCCATGCTCTTATGAAGGTGGCTCTTTGGCTGCATCACCCAAATGAAGTTATTGCCCTTCTATTTGGATTGAGGCCACTCCATTAAAGCTGAGACTAAGAGTGGCTGTAGCTTCGAAATTAGGCTGCTTATTAAGGAGTTTGTAGCACAGGAAAGATACGGTTTTTGTTAAATGCTTCTGTATGCTTCTAGCCCATGACTTGGTGATCCTTTCCATTGATCTTTTAGCCACACTGCTGTAGGGTCGATGTGACTGAACTCCAAAGGTCCTATACATGCTCTTGGTTTATCTGGTTTGTTCATTTCTCTGCATGATAGTCTTCTTGTTTATTTGGTTTGTTCATTTCTCTGCATAATTATAGTCCTTTTCAACATTGTCATTATGAACATATTTACGTTATGGATGGTTACTGAATATTCAGCATGGAGAATGGAATGTTGTCTTTTATGCTATTTGTAAGATTTCTTTTGGTGCAGGTGGATGATCAAGGATTTGTCAACCTTGGTGGACTTTTGAAAGTCACAGGGTCTTATGGTAGTTATGGTATGCTCTTTGCTTTTTTGGTCATATAATGGGTACCAAATGTGCACATGTCAGTTTGGTTCAAACCCTGAGTGTTATTTAGAAATTCCCTTGCTCTATTTTGCATACAATTATTTCAACTTGGAGTTGTCCTGCACTAGTTATGAATCAAGGTTTAATTTCCAAGATGCTCCTTGTTCTTCTCGTTTTGTGTACTCCAGTAGCAGACTTCAAATTTATTCTTTCTAGCTTTCATTTGCTTGTACTTCACTTCCGTATTTTTAGTGCTTTCTTAGTTTGATCATATGCAAAATATAGGGCAACTCGGAGAGTCACTTGAGTCCTTGGAGCAGGGAAATGATTATAGACAGTTAATTTTGTCCTCAGAGCAGGACCCATTGCAAAGGCTTACATTTCTTTTTTGGGTTACTCTATTCTGTTACTGACTTCATTTGTCTTAACTGTACGTTATGTATTTCGCTAATTTCTTTCCTAAACTTCCCATTCCAATGCAGTGCACCTGTCTGTTTGTTTTGGTGGGAGAAGCTTGTTTAAGGAGGAATTTCAAATTGCTAAAAGAGAGTTGAAAATGGTGTCAAAGGTAAATAAATACATCTATTCTCTTCATTTTGCATTAGTTACTCAATGAAACTTTAGATACCCTTTTATGATCTGAGCCCCTGCATTTCTACAATTGATTTCATTTCAGGTGCCTAGGCATTGTATTGCTGGTTCTCCACTAGAGAATATTGTGTTTAAAGTTTTTGATTCCAGTGGCAGAGTTGATGAAGGAATACATTATGACTCAATACAGGGTCAAGTTCATGCACTTACTTTAACGTCAGAATCTTCGGGATTTGATAATACAGTTTGGTATTCTTTTCAACGTGGAATGTGCACTGTTCCTCATATTCTAGCCCCCGAGGGGAGTTCCAGTTTGTTGCTTCCCATTCTCACCACCCAGAGCTTCAAACTAGTGTTAAGGTTCAACCTACTTCTACCATCAGTCTGTTTGCTATGTTCTTGTCAAAAGGGCATCCATTTTCTTATGGGCACCTGAAAATGGATCACAAATGCTAATCCATGACTCTATAATGTACAGGTTTTTGTTACAAGAGCCCCTAAACCAGAACCAGTCACTTTCTGTGATCCTGGGCCTGTAGAAGCATTGGTGGCATCTGTCTTTGAAGATGGAAAGGTGGGCAAAACTTATGGACAACTGCTAATTGTCGAGTTACGTATCTGTATGGAAACAGGCATGCCCTGCATCAGTGGGCTTGTCTTCACTTCATGAAATAGATATCTCCCATTTTTCTGGGACTTAAGACAAATTAATATAAGCTCAGCAGTTTGTGTCCTTTTAGTTGGTCCAGGAAAATATCGTGGTTGCATTAGGTAAATTTGGTCGCACATTCATCTTTTGTTTTCTTAATGAGTGCTTAGCATCCCTTCTGCCTGTCATGTCTGAGCATTTTCTTCTTCTTCTTTTTTTTCGAGGAGTTATGTTCAACATAACTATGCTGTTTTTATTGGAGAAAAGAAAACTAAATATAATTGGATTCTTAGCATTAGCTTCTGTTTGTAGATTGGCGCTCTCCATTGTTTGTAATAGTGGTTGCTTCATTGGGGCTCTAAGTGTATCAATATTTCAACAATATACTGTTAGATCTTAACAAGTAAATCTGAAGTTCTATGTTTATTGCAACTCAGTGTAATTGCGAATTGGTTAATTTCATAACCATTGCAATAGAATCTTGCCATCATCAATGTCCTCAAAAGTCACAATCCACTACTGTGGATAGGGTTTATTTAAAATAAGGTGTCAAGGAAGTGATTTTATTGAGATATGATATGTGCAGATGGGAAAAGTATAGCTTTTTTATTAATCTCCTCTCCCTATACAGAATAATGTTTCATCTTCTGCACCTTTTCTGCAGAAACTTGATACTGCAGCTGCTGAAGCTGCCTCACATGTTGGAAGTCTTGAAAAGAAGCTGACACTTCTTAAAGATAAGAAGACATCAATTAGAAAAGAAATTGATGATTTGGAAGGTTCTGAGCTTCCCCATTGCATATACTTCCATGAATATATTCTTCTCTTGATTAATGATGGATGTCAGATAACAGATAGCTTCAGTATTCAATGATATCCTTTTTGTTATTTTATCATGGGAAACAAAAGCGGGAGCAAATTATACAATCGGAACCAATGTTATCAGTACCAAACCGATAATTGAACCGGCCAATGAGATGGTTCGGTTCGAACCGTTCAATCGAATTGGTTAGAACCGTGATGTCATTATAATATAATTATGATGTCATAAAATTTTAATAATTTTAAAAATATATAAATATTATAAAATTTTTGAATAATATAATAATTGTATTATGCATGAAGGAATGATTTTATAGCCCAAGACATTAAGTAATAAGATATAGTAATCAAAATAAAAAAGTATAAATGCATAATTATTATTAATGATTATGTTACTATGCAAGTAAAAAAACAATAATAACATAGTTAAATAAATTGACCTTAAAATTTTATAATATTCCGTTGGTCTTCGCTCTTCACAATTCACATCTGTGCTTCTTTAAACTTTAAAACTTCAAATATATCTAAAACAAAATGATAAATAACAACAAATCAATAATAGTAAGATAATATTTTCACACATAAATACCCTTTTGAATAATCAATCATGGTTCATTAATCTATAAATATAACCAAATGATATATTAAAACAACAATCAAAGAAGTAACATTATCAAATTATAAAGTTTATAATCATAAATCCATCACTTCATTAAAATTCTAAATTCAAAGCAACAATGCTACATATATTATCATAAAAAAGTCTCATAATCTTCAACATTGAATTCCAAAAGTTTCTTAGTTTCCATTTTAAGCTTCATCTTCTGCCATCATCTCTTGTAAACTGCGAACTATTTGGTTGATCCATTTGAAGCCAATTATCAACATCTTCATTAGTAAATAAAGGAGAATCCTCTTCCACCAACCACTCTTCCATAACATCCATATCTTTTAAAGATATAGGATCAAAATATTGCTTCTTCTTTTTCTTCCTACAAAAATATACAGTAGACTTCAATTATAAACTTAAAATATAATAAAATCAATTGAAGTTATTTTTAGATTTACCTATCCAACAACTGTAGATTGTAATGAACATATACAAGGTCTGATGCTCTAAATGATTCCTCTTCTTAGTGTGTATACATTCAAAAATGTTCCAATTACATTCACCTCTAGAAGAGCTGAATGTTTGGCTTAAAATTTTTACTACCAATTTCTGCAAATTTGGAGCGCAAGCTCCATAAATTTGCCACCAAATAGCTAAAAACAAAATAGATATACTAGGTTAGTAATCTTTCCTAAATTTATAATTAAAAGAAATAATCTAAATAATAATACCTGGAATTAAGGAACAATGAGAAGCTATTGCAGCTGGAGTTCCAAAATCTTCATTTGCATATCTAAATTTATCCAACTCTGGATTAATCTTCACTAGCACTTGAACATTACCTTGACATACCCGATGAAGAGAATCATTACCTCTTTGCATTGTCAACACTCTTGTTTCATCATCCATATCATATTGAAATTGTGGATTGAGCCAGTAGCCTGCTAAATGAAGAGGTCGACTAAGTTGATGGTCCCATCGAGAATCCACAATTGAGATAAAGGGTTCATTGTTTATCTTACATTTCAAGGGTGTTTTCTTCACAGCATTCTTAGCTCTTCGCATACTTTCAAAAATGTATCCCATAGATTGCTTTTCATCACTATCTACCATTCTTAATACATGAACGAGTGGCTCAAAGGCTTGCACAACCATCAAACATTTATCCTAGAATGCAGTAGTTAGAATCAAATCAGATATAACAATGCCATTTTGATTTTTAACTCATTTTCTTGTAACCAATTCTTTACTTGTAACCATAGCTTGCAATTGATTTTTACAACTCAACAAACTTTGAAGTGCAAGAAAGTGAGTTGTAAACAGAGTAATAGCTGGTCGAATAATTTTTTTCTCATCTGTAGATTTTCTCATCAAATTCAAAACAAAACCATGATTATAAATAAAAGTGTTAAAACTCCGAGCTTGATTGATTACTCTTTAACATCATCAAACTTAGCAATATCTTTTAACATCAAATCCAGACAATGTGCTACACATGGTGTCCATATAATATATTGATATTTTTGATTCAACAAATAACCTGCAAGCTTGTAGTTGGTTGCATTATCAATTACTACTTGGATAACATTTTCATGACCAACTTTTTCCACAATGCCAATAAGCAACTAAGCAAGCATGTCACTAGTTTTTGCATGCTCGAAGGCATCAATGAACTTCAAAAATACAGTTCTCTTAGCACAATAAATCAAAAAATTTATTAAAGTCCTTCCCTTCGTATCTGTCCATCCATCAGCCATAATTGTACAACCAAACTCTTTTCACAATTTTTTGAAATAATCAATGTATTCTTTCAACTCTTCAACCCTTCTTTTAAGCAAGAAACCACGCAAATCATGAAAAGTAGGTGCTTTATATTCATAATCAATTGTTAATGCAGAATCAAATATAGCTTGAAAACATGGAGAATTTGTAACATTAAATGGAATGCATGACTCATAAAACCACTTTGCAGCTTCTATATGTGCTCTTTGAATGACATCTTTACCAGCCATAGCACTTCTAACTGATGGTTGCTTACCTCCTGCTAATCTCTTCATTTTTTTGGAATCACCTTCTGCATTTCTTTTAAAATTGGGGCTCTCAGCATCCTCATTAACAGTTACAAATGATGAGAATGGGCTAGTTTTTGGAGTAAATGGTTTTTTACTATTTGTTGAAATAGTACTTTCAATGTCCTCTTTTATCTCTAACAAAGCCTGTGGTGGAACTTTCTTATAAGGAGCAACATCACCCTTAATGTTAACTAAATGCTTTTTCACCCCGTGAATCTCTCCACCACGGAAAATCTTTGCACAATACAGACATTTAAATTTATTTTTTTCTAACTCCGAAACATGATTCCACGCAATATCAGTCCTTCCCCTTGTTGGATGGGATTCTGATTTTGCAGTACTAGTAGAAGCAATAGGAGGTGTTGCATTTGAACCCTATGGGATAGACTGATTTTCAAGTAGGTTGGGCATATTTTAAAAGCCTACAAGTAGAATTCACAAAATTATTCAAATGTTTAAGCATAAATAATAAACACATGTCAATTGTTAACATTAAAAAAATCATAGGCTTGAAAAACAGAAAACAATCATGCATTTGAGCATAGACTTAAAAACTGCAAAAAAAAAAAAAAAAAAACCTTACTGCCAGAGCTGAAGAAGACATAGATGTCGGAGCTGGAAGGGACGCTGGAGTTGCCGCTGTCGGTAATGGAGATGCTGGAGCTGGAAGTGGATGACGCTAGAGCTAGAGGGATGCCGTTGTCGTCGATGGCGACCGCTGCCGTCGGATCTAGCGACCGGAGATAGAGAGGGAGAGTGAGGGAGGGGGTTTCCGATGGCTGGCTGTCGTCGATGACCACCGAAGACAGAGAGAGAGGGAGGGAGGGGACTTTCGATGGATGATGTCAGAAATAGCATGCCTTTTAATTAGACGTCGGATCGGTAACTGGAGATAGGGAGGGAGAGAGAGGGAGGGGGGTTTCCAATTCCAACAACTGAATGTCTTCGATGGCCATCGGAGACGAAGATGGAGAGAGAAGGAAGGGGTTTTTCGACGCTGGCTATTGTTGATGGATGAGGCGTCGGATTTGGCGACTGAAGAGCGGAGACAAAGGGAGATAGATGGCATTGAATCTAACGATGGCAGGTTGTTGTCAATCGGTTGTCGGCCACCGAAGATGGAGAGGGAGAACCGTGAATGGGATGGGCAGTCGCTCGTCGGCGTAGAGGGACGAGAGCGAGAGTGCGAGATAGAAGCGACGCGAGATAGGGGCAAGGCGATTGGACGAGAACGACTCTCGTTCGATTAGGGCATGCTTTTTTGTTTTTTGTTTTTTACATCTTTTTTTTTCTTTTTTTCTTTGTCAAAGGGAGAACTGGTTTGGCCCGGTCCATCGGTCGAACCGCAGTTCTTCCGGTTTGATTGGTTTTTTTGAATCAGACCAAATCGACCTTAATCGAACCGGTGGTTGGACCGGTTGGCGGTCAAATCGGCCGGTCCGGTTCGGTTCTGATAACACTGATTGGAACATTTCCACCATAAGTATGACATTTATTGTTTAGTTGGTTCTGTCATGATGTTTTGATAGAATCCACACCGATCATCAATAATACTGATTTTGCTGAAAAAAGGGAAAGAACTAAAATATAAGAAACAATATATTTCCTCTAGGGAATTCTAGTACGCTTAAGACTTGTAATAGTTAATTTTCTCTGCCTATCTTCATTTTTAGTTAGGCCTACATTGAATTATTTCATCATCCAACCCTTCCATATGCCTTATGGTGGGTCTTGGCCCATCGTCAAAAAATATTTGGTCTATTTGATGATCACCATAAATGCCATTAAAATAGATAAACATCCAATTATATTTCCAATTTAATTATAATATCATTAATAGAAAATGCAATAGGAGCAATGAGGCTAATGCATGAGATTATGGTTTATGCCTAGGGGTGATTATAGTTATTTAATTACTTAATTTAGAATTTAATTTAAGCATCAAGGATCAAAATGTAGATCAACTTGATCAATATTTTAGATTATTATTATTGTTTTTTATTTAGAATTTTATTTATACACAATTAAATTAGGGTTCTATTCTGCATATCAGTTTTCTAGGTATATAGAGTTTTCTGACTTCAGGGATTTGTAATTAAAAAGTTTATTTTTCTATAAATCTTCTATTCCTCTTCTTTATTCTTCTCAAGCTCTTCCATTTTTTTCTATTCAAACCCCCTTTTCTTTTGTTCTTCCCTATCGGGAGGGTTTTTCTCTTTCTTTTTAAGTATTCCCTCTTTATTCTATTATAATTACTATATATTTTTTCTCTTCATTACCTTTATTTCCCATCATTTACCCTTTCTATTTTAACTTCATTCTCTCCATGGCTAGCATCATCTCTTGTATTGCTAACATCATCATCTTTCCTTTCCAATCCTTTCCATCCAATAAATCATCCCATAAATTCCGTTGGATAAATCAAAAAAGCAAGTGGGAGAGAGGAAAGGAGGGAGGGAGAATTACATAATTTTTTATGTTAATCCTTTGTCATTCAAGTAGTTTTATATAATCTTCTAGATTATTCCTGTGGCATTCAGTTTTTTTTCCTTATTGAACTACTTAATTGTTGCATTCTGTGGTGTAGTGTGTATGTTTGGTTCCAGGATTCAAACTTTGCTGCTGATTACTTGCATTGTTAGAAAGAGGAATTTGAGTTGCAATGAACTACTCTTCTTCAAGTGTTTTAGTTACTCATGTTTTATTTGATGAGAACCAATTATGTGAGCAAAATTCTAAATTGAACATGAAACAGTGTTGAACATAACAGCTTCAGTGGAATATAGATCCTTGCGACGGTTTGACCATCTAGCAAATACAAAAGAACAAGCAATTAGAAGTATTGAAGTAAAAGGTAGTAAAGTTGTTGCTGCATTCTGTAGTCAGTTAAAGAAAATTCAGATACAAGAGCCAGAGAAAAAATATCTGCAAGATGTTATAGGTGTTGTTGCTCTTCTAGGAACAGTGAATGACAATAGCCTTAGCAGGTAAACCTTCTTTACCCAGTTAACGAAAGATAATGTTGATGTGTCAATTGCTTTCCCTTTCAATTGTTTCATTATTTTGTAGGATATTCTCAGAATATCTGGGTGAAGATTATATGCTCGCTGTAGTCTGCAAGTCCTATGAAGCTGCCAATGCTTTAGAGACACATAGTGAGAATGATAAAAGTGATTGCAATTGTGCTCTTTACGAAGCAGCATGTGCATTAGGGAAAGCAATAAATCGCCGGTTTCTTGTGATATGCTTGGAAGAGATAAGGTAGTCAAGAAACTTATAAATTCTAGCAATTGGCTCTTTCTTCTTTTATAGTTTCCTCCGTGTCTTCAGATGTTTAGAATACCAATTATAACTGCTTGAAAATGAAGTGTTTGCCTTTGGTGGACAAATCATTTTGGTTGCGTACCCCACCAGTATAAAGTAGAGCACTCATTTCTATGCAGTTTGTACTGCAAAGTGGCAGTTTTTCTCCCATGTTTAGTATTTGAGCTACCTAGTATTAAATGTTTGAATGCGTCCACCAAGGTAAATCTCAGTGGTTGTTTTAAGTGTACCCTTTTTGCACTCAGTATACTTTCTTTTTTCTAATTTGCATGAAAAAATACCTTACAATAATTTAAGCTAGTTACCTTATCATAGCAGGCCTTACAATGCATGCATTGAAGATGACAAATTCCAGAGGAAGCTTGCCTTGCCAGGACCTCGGTTACCATCTGGAAAAGCCCCGCAAGGGTTCCTAGGGTATGCTGTTAACATGATCAATGTTGATCATATGCAAGTTAGGACTACTGCTGGATATGGTCTTCAGGAGACATTATTCTATCTTCTTTTCGGTGAGCTCCAAGTTTATAAAACAAAGGCGGACATGCAAGCAGCTAAAGTCTGTATAAAGTCTGGAGCCATTTCTTTGGATGGTGGGATTAAGAAAAGAAATGGGGTCCTTGCCCTTGGAGATTGGTAAGGACATGCAAATCTCATTTTCTTGACAAAGAATATCTGTTTTTAAATATGACGTCAACAACATTTGTATGATCTGTGTCCTGTTAACCTCATAGATAATCTCCTTAAATGTTATAATAGCTGCAAGGCATTATGAACATCAAATGCAAAATGCTGTAGTTACTACATTGCTCAAGGACTATTGCATCCATGACTGCAGAATGTTAGCAGACTATACTGCTGGCTGATTTAATGTCAATCAAAAGATTCACCATATGGTTGCACTGTGAGAACTGCATGGCAATAGCATTCAAAAGGTTTTTATTTGGAATTCAGTCATTCACAGGGAGTAACAATTTAGTCATTTCTTCACATCAAGAATTCATGGTGGGATGGTGTTCCTAAGCAGGGGAGAATTATCCTGATTGAGGTTGGCCTATGCTGTCATCACCAATTGACAGCAGATGCAATTTTGAGCATCACCTGCCTGAGGTATTGAGCCACTATATTAACCTTTAAACAGAAAAAGAAGACACTAATTTGGAGAAATATTGTGTACTTAACCCATCTAGTAACCAGCAAAAAACTATGCTTCAGTCACCACATCCATCCTTCATTTCTGCATGTGCATGTTGACAGGGATCCTAAAGTCAGATTTCCAGTTGACAATCCAGAAGCTCTGAGGTTCACCTCTCAACTCACCTTAGATGTTTCAAAGATGATAGCTGACAAGGAAGCTGAGTTGGAAGCCTTGAACCTAGAAATAACTAAAGAGACCAGTGCCCATGAGAAATCCCTCCGCAAGTTCACAAAACGAAGGAATCGTCTGCAGAAATTCATTGAACAGAAGGAACCCTTGATAAAGCTTGTTATGGATTCCACCGAAGCCTGCCAAGCCTTAAAAGATTAGAAGAGGCATTTTGTTGTAAGTAATGCATATTTAAAGCTATCTTTACTTTGAAATCAGGCAGTGGCTGGATCAAGGTATGTGTTGCAGGTCTCACTTCAATTAACTTCACAGGTTGCTGTTTTTATCAATTGGTTGTGGAAAATAGAGAAGTAAATGTTGTAGAAAAAGGAAAGGCTGGCATTTTGCTGGGATTATGTGTATATAGTTTCTTTTGCTTTCATTTTGGGAAGCCAAAATAAAACCCATTCAGATGTCAGAATTGGTGGAATAGAGTGTTAAGTTATTCAGGCATTAAACTTGTGAATAAGCACTTCTTTTTTAATTTGGGCTTGTTTTGGTGTTCAAGATCGACATCATTTGACTCCATGATAACTGGTGGTGCCTGGTTCCCACTTCTCAAATCCTTAATAATCGCTTTTGATGAGGCTTAAGAGTTATGTGCTATGTTGCATCCTTTTCACTTGTTAATTTTCTAGATAGCAAGGCTCCTTGATGCTCTCTAGCCACCAAGATATGGTAAGATGATAGGTTCCAACAGCGGTAGCGTTTCCTTACAAAAGGGATTTGAGATGTGAACAAGGCAGCCCAGTGCAATCGTGTTTTGACACTGATGGAGAAGGTGCTGGATGAAATAGAGATGATACCGGCAACTGCTGCCTGTCTTGGGAATTAGCCGGCGGCTGTTTATTTCTTGACTAAATTCCTAGCATGGGCTGTATATATGTAAAGAGCTTCCTTCAACGCTGTGTGGGAGATACTACTCTCATCGTACGTGTCCTTTGCATACATACATATGTATATGTACATCTATTGTATATATAAGCCAGTTTTATTTATATTTTTAATGATTACTTTCTATATTTTAATCTAAAAGGCATATTTATTTTATTTTTAATCTGTTATTATGCTGAAATTATACAGAAAAACCTGTTCCTGTGTGTATCCTGCCAGTGAAGAATCCATTCCGTCCATTACTAGGTATATGCGTGGATTAGTGTATAAGCGACTATACCTCCCATCTTCCGTGAGCAATTTATGGGCCCCCAGTACTTTAATAATGGCCTGATGTTGGTCACCTTTATTGTAGCATATTTGATCGGTACGCATGTGTCCGATGATTTACTTAATTGTTTTGTTGCACGGGTTTGATGTGCGTTGCATATTGACAACTTTCGACATTGGGTAGATGGACTGGCATCCGAGTGGCATCCGTGGTCCAACCGGTTGGACTTAACCTCGATTTTTTAAAACCATACTCCGCGCCTCTGTAAGCGCCTCCTGCAGCAGCAGCAGCATTTCATTTCATTTGGGTGTGGGTGCTCCCCGACTATTTAAAAGCACCGCGCTATTCTCTCTTCCATCGTCTTCTCCCGCGCCTCCAGGTTTTCTCCTCGCTATCTCCCTGCGTTTTGTGTTTCTTAATTTTTTTTGTTAAGCCTTTTCCCCTTTCTAATGCATATAAAAATGGAAAGAATTCTCAAGGGTTCTTTGCGTGTCTGGTCTACAATCTTCCAGACAATGCAGTCAGGTGCTTCTGCCTAACTGTTACTGAGATAGGAAGCCCGCCAATGCATGAAACGTCACTGCCTTCTTTGACATTTTTGCCATTCCCTGTCCCATGAATTCCTGGCCGAAGGTCCGGATCCTGCGGCAGCCTCGATATGTCGAAGGATTTCACAGCCGATGTCCGATCGGCCTAAGAGGAGGCCGTAGAACTGCCCATTGGCAGCGTTCGTCCGAGCCTTCTCAGCCGCCCTCTATTTTGTCTCCACTGTTGAGGCAGTGTAGCATCGAGTAAGAAAATCTAAAGCCGCGTCCAGCTAGCCGAGCCCATTAGATGTAAGCTGGAACATCCCCAGAACTCCACACCCTTTTACGGGCCGGGCTTAGGTTTACATCTTCATGGTTTCCGTCGGGATGTAGTACAACCATTTGTATCGTTGTGCAGTCTGTGGTGTGGTTGCAGTCCGTTATATGTTGTTGGTTACATGAATCGAATTTCGGATAACCATGCATTTGCTTTCAGATGCACAGATGTTGATTCTTCTATTACTGGTGTTTGGTAGCATCAAACAGCCAGATAATATAAAACTGGAAACAAAAGATTTCATAAAATGCACCCAACATGTGTTTGCTTGTGCAAATATCATAACATTCTGTATTGAAATAATCCCCAATGTTGCGATCACTTGGAAAATTCTTTGACTGTCCTTCTTTAGAAAAATGTATATTATTGTGATATTCCTGATCCGTCATTGTAATCTTTCTTTGCTTTGTAGTCCCTATATGTCCAATGCACAAATGTAAGCCAAAATTTTGTTAGTGCAATTGTGCAGTTTAGAAACACGAAATGTTAGAACATTTTGATGTCCTAGAGATAAATGTGTGATCTAAAATTTTTCCACAATGTTTTTAATTGCAATAGCCAAAAGCACATGTATGCGTCATTTCTTTTGTAAAGATGTTATTTATTATCAATCACCTTTAGGTGCTTGCGTTTAAAGGTGAGCAGGGAGATGATGGAAGAGACACCCCAGAAGGCAGATGTAGTCATGGCCAATAAGGTTTGTCTAGTTGGCTTCGCCTTTGAGCTATATTCTTTATCTTAACCAAGAATTTGTGCTTGTTGATTTGTCAAATACCATGGTTAGCTGCAGAATTTCATGTGCTGTAGCTTGCAGAATTTGATGCCCTATATGGGATGAATCCCTAATCCTAAGCAGGAAGTGTGTTAAAGCTCCACCTTATGATCATCAATATTAAACCACTTGCAGATGCTTCAGGAGGATCTACAGAAGATTGGTTTGCTGATCAAGCATCATGAGGACAACCTGAAATTTTTGAAAACGAAATCAAACAGCTTGGAAGAATCCATTCTTGATTTGCAGGGTTAGCTTAGTGCTTTCTGATTTTTTTTTTTCTAGTTTTATTTTTGTGCATTTTGAATCAGGAAAGAACTTGCAACTAGCGAAATGTAGAACTGCAAGTTGAGTGTAGGCCATCTGTTTTGTTTTGAAGCATTTTTTGCTACCTAGTAGACTTAAAAGTGGGTCATTAAGATGCTAATCCCATATTATTTCTTCCACAGCATAGGTTTTATATTGTTCAACTTCATCATAGGTCTGGTCACATTCATTGATGGAGCAAAATGCTGGAACATAATTCATTCAGTTCAGCAGCTGACCTCAACCAAGGATAAGACTTCGGTGCCTATCATCATGACGTTATAGTTCTTCACTGTTACACTAGCATGAGTTGGGTGCAGTACCCTTGCTTCATCTCAGAGTCACTTTTGGATGTGATGGGTTGAACTGCATCTAATCTTCCTACTGGAGATTGAATTTTGCCTGAAACAAGTATTCTCAGTCTCAGCCTCTTGGTGCCTGGTATATAGGTTGTACACATAATTTATTATAATTAATGATTATATATCCCTAAATTGCATACGAGGGAAGGCACTTGCCTTTTTACTTGCATATGTTTGATCAGCTGATCCCATAGAACCCTGTCAATTATATTTATATGACCTTGCTCCATTTCTTTCAGCTCAATTAACCCAGTCCCAGCTGTTAATGTTGCTGCTTGGTTTTCAATTTCGCGTATGGTTGGCAAATTAGTAATATGTCAATGATTTGCATGGTTTATGTTTTTCCTTGGTACATGACTTTGCATTCAGTTAGCATCGCAAAGAACCATTCTTCAGCTGTGGCCAGCTCTGGAAGTCAGAACACTAACCAAATGCACACTGAGAAGAACACTATCGAACAGATATTACGGCAGGAGAACACAGCAGCTGGCATATTGTGCCAGCTGAAAATTCGTCATGGAGGACACACAACGAATTTGCCATTGACAAGGGACTTGTTGGGTATAGTGGCTACCCTTGGGAAGGTTGAAGATGACCATCATAGCAGGTTGTCTGCCCATCTATATTTCTCTGTCCATCTATATTTCTTTCCTTGTTTGTCGTTAATAATTATACAAGGCCAATGTTTGATTGTTATACAATGCCTTAACTTCCTAGCTCTCATGTCTCTTTCATATCCAGGCTTTTTGCTGAATGTCTAGGAATGGAAAATATGCTGGCAGTTGTTTGCAAGAAATATGAAGGTGTTATGGCTCTTGAAATGTATGACCAAACAGGCCAAATTGATAAGAGTGTTGGACTTCATGGGCTTGGCCAGTCTATTGGAAGGCCTCTGGAAGGCAGGTTTCGCATCATCTGTCTTGAAGACTTAATGTAAGAATCCATGTACCCTTCTTTTACCTTGAGGCACTCTGAAATGAATACTTATTGTTGAGATTCTCAATTTGCTTATTGATGCATCTCCAAGATGGATTCTCAATTTGCTTATTGACGCATCTCCAAGATGGACTTCCAATTTGACAATAAATGCATCTCCAAGGTTGATTTTACATGCTTTCCTTTTCTTTTGTCTTTTTTCTGTTTTTCCCCCCTTAGACTTTATGCATTTCAAAGATCAATTTTGATATGGTCAATGCTGCTGCCGCTTCTCATTATTCCTTTTCATTTGAGGCCAAAAATGTCAACATTCATTATGGTATTCATCAAAGTAACTATATTATAATTCTTTTTCGCAGACCTTATGCTGGTGCTTTCATACCCAAGGATCCCCAGAAGAGACTTGCTTTATTGAAACCAAGATTGCCAAATGGGGAGTGTCCCTCTGGCTTTCTAGGTTTCGCTGTGAACATGATCCATGTGGACAGTACAAATCTATCATATATCACAGCTTGTGGGAATGGCCTTAGGGAAACCCTCTTTTACAATCTTTTCTCCCACCTGCAAGTATATAAAACCAGAAAAGATATGCAACTTGCTCTCCCTTGTATAACTGATGGTGCTGTATCTTTAGATGGTGGAATAATCAGAGGTTCCGGTGTTTTTGAACTTGGTGATAGGTAAGCAGCTGGTTTCTTTAACTGCTTTTTTTGTTGTTGTAACCCTCTTTGCTTCCTTAACAGAAGCAAAATAATATGCTTCTGTTATGAAAATACCTGCAAAAACAACTAAATGATTGTGGTTTCTTTGAACACCCATGTTCATATTGTTGCAAGTTTCAGTGCTATTTATGAATTTCATCATTCTCTAGTAAACTCGATCCTCTTAACAAACTGTATTCACTTTTCAGGAAAGAGATGGAAGTGAGATTTCCAGTATACTCAGGGGATTCAAGTCCACCAGGGAACATCCATCAAACTGCAGAAAATCTCAAGCTTATGAATTGGGAGAAGGAAAGGATTGGTGAAGATATAAATAGGGAAGAAGCATTATTGAATGTTGCCAAAACTAGCTTTGATTTGAAAAAGCGTGAGTTGGTACGGAAGATGGGGAAGCAAACAACACGTAGTCCAGGTACTGCCTCATTTATCTTTTTGTTTGTCCTACAGGGTCGAATATGATCCTGCAATGCTTAACTCAGTATGGTAAGGCCATTTCACTAGTTGAATTGGAAATTAGCATTCGCTTTGAGAATCTATCAAGCTTCTACTTTTACTTTTTGGGAGTAGAAAAGAAAAGAGAGAACTTACCGAGCTTCCCGCCATATTATGAACTAATAGTTTTGTGGGTTGTCTATTTCTTGTTATTAATTCACCTAAAAGTTGAATTTTCAAACTTGTTTCCGTCTGTGTCTGAATAACGAGATTATGGAAAACCTAATGCTTGTTTGTAATCTGTTATGTTGGCAGAGCCTACGAAAGAATAGAAACAAACAGACGAAATACATGCTGCCCGATCAATGATGCAGAAGATTGATCTTTGGTGAGGCATTACATTGTCATCTTTGAACACATGCACGCTGGTAGAAGTGAATGCATCTTTTTGTCGCATGTTTCACTGCATGTTCATGTTGTTCTTCAACGAGTAGGTGGATACGTGTCGGATCCATGAGGTTTTCTCGTCATCTTCATGCTCTGCTTCAGCGAAGTTATTGATCACAAATGGCCGAATGTTGGAATTCGATGCCATAGCTTCAAGCAGGCAAGAAATATGAAATGAAAAGTAGCTAGCTTTTGCTCTGTCGTATTGTCCGCTGCTGCACTCAAATCCCGGAGAGGGATGCGGAGAGAGGAAGCTGCTTCAACGGATGATCCTTCGAAAGAGTAAGTAGAACGAGGGCGATCAAAATGTCAATTCGGAGAGAGGAAGATCGACTAGCCAACAGTGGAAAGATATCCTTTCTCTAATTGCTCCAGCACGGGTTCCCCAGCGTGGGGTAAGCAAGTCTATATGGGTGTTCCGTTCCAACCGAGGGAGAGCTTTCATAGGGGTCATTTCCTAGTCTTATCTATTTGTTCAGGTTAAGAAAGAAGAGGTTCAGAAATTCCTACGGTGATAAGAGAAACTGAATACCCGTGTGCTCTGGAGCCTGTTACCACTACCCAAAAGGTAAAACTAGAGAAATGTTGCACTGAGGGCACAGAGAGGTTGTTTTCAAGAGAGTTATGGTTAACTTGCTTGGTGGGCGTTGGACGAGCGCCCCGCTATAGCTTTTGTTTAGGGGGTGACTCCTTCCATTCGGAAAAGACCCTTGAACGCAGCATTTTTCCTATACCAGAGGGGCTCAGTCGAGACGGCTTTTAGTGAGGGTCACCCGCTAAACGGTTTTCAATTGGGCCTGCATGCCTCTAGTATGGTCACCAACCCTCGGGGGATTATCAACCGATCCTCCCCTTTTGTCTGGCTCCATACCCATGATTGAAGGCAGGGACTTGAGGAAGAAAGAATGTCTCTTGAACTCAAGATGATCCGTGTTTCGCCCCAAGGCACTAGGATCAATTCTCTCTCTAGCTTCTCTAGCCATCGCTTTGTAAACTCTGCTCGTTCGTTTATTCCACTCCTTCCTCTCATCTCAAACCTAAAGTGCTGCGCCATCCCTTCTTTGCTTCGACATCGCATTGTCCTCCTTTGAATTCAAAGAAAGCCTGTCTGATTTGTGCTTTCTTTGTACATTTCTGAAGTTCACGGATTTTGGTTACAATCTCTTCCTGCGTTACAGCACTCTTTTCGGCATCTCGTAAAGTGATAATAAGAAAATGTCGTAGGTGGATACATCTCGGTTCCATGAGGTTTTCTTGTCATCTTCTTGCCTGCTTCAGCGAAGTTATTGATCACAAATGGCCTAATGTTGGAATTCTTCGAATTCAGAGTTATCAATAAATAGACAATAAATACCGTTTGCTTTTGGTTCAAAACACAGGCGCCGCCCAAGGTTTCGATGTAAGTACTGGTCTGGTCACCCTCTACATGGCGGTCATTATACCACTCTATAAGAGCTATTGATTTTTTTTAGTTCAAATATATATATGGAAAAATAGCAGAAGTGAAAAGATACTAAGTTCAGTTTGGGAAATGGGAAATTAGGTGAAAAAGAATTGGAAAAGCGAAAATCTGGAAAAGTGTGGGAAAAGAGGAATGATGCAGATATAACGGAGTAATGATTAAGAATGACTTAAGATAAAATAGATAGTCATGATTAGAAATATGAGTACTAAAGAAAAAGGGTAGAACTGTTGAGTAATTAATATGGAAAAGGTTAACTTTCCACGACTTTCCCTTTGAACAAAAGCGTGGATGAATGAATTTGTGGGAAATCGCAATTCAGGGGAGCTTATGGATGGCCTAGCTGATGGATGCTGCTTACGTGAGTAGCTGCTGGTTGGCATCATTTGACACAAGTCCCGTTAAATTACAGAAATTAGTCAGACGCAAGTCCCGTTAAATTACGGAAATTAGCCAATGGTCTGTCTTTGGAATATATATGCGTACCATAAACCAATGGATCCTTGAAAGAAAGGAAGTAATCGACAAAGTTCCTCTGCCAAAGCTAACCATTTGTAGCCGCTGAAAGTTGCCTAGAAAAAGGGCTACCCACCATTAAGTGATCATGTCCAACAACATTAGAAAACATGGGAAGTTAACCAAAAAAAATTCCTCAATTTCATGACAGCGTTTGCTGATATGGTTTGCCATAATTTTCAAAATGGTGAAAACTTAGCCCTCGAATTCATTTTGCCCCATGAAAGCAGCTGATTAGGGCTTTGGTTTTGTTTCCAGGCTGCTACGCAGCCCTTTGCAGTAAAAGCTGGAAAAGAAGAAAATGTAGCACGGAAGGCAGCGGCCGGATTGCAAACATAGACAATAATTACAAAGCAGTGATGAGAGGCCCTAATATAACGTGGTATAAAGCTCAACACTGCCTTGACTCCAGCTTCTTGATGGCGTCTTCTATGTCAGGAACTGATTTCCTAAAGGCTGCCCACTGTTCGGTTGTCAAGCTTATCCCTGAAAATAAATCACAAGAAAAAAACCTCAAATATTTTTCTTTTCTTTTTTTTTTTTTAAAAAAAGAGCAAGAACAAGAACAAGAAAAAGAAAATTGTACCACCACTTGGGTTACAGGCAAAAATGACCATTAGAACCATTCAACTGTGCAGATCTAGGCTGCAAAATCTTGTAGGGGTTTCCATTGGAATTGATTGAAGTCAAATACAAAAAAAATGCTGCTAATGCCTGCTGCATCACACCATATGCACGATGATTGATCCGCAGAGCCATGGATCATGGATACTATTATTCCTATACAATGCACAACGTAAAGAGGTCCAGCTGAAGATACCATCATGAGTGACATGATGATAACATTTTACAGCAAATAGAAATCAAAAGCACATATAGGTAGGAATTGGTGAGTTCACAAGTACTATTAAAGCAAAAGGCACCAAAAACCCTGGTGAACAGGTACACAAACAAGCTCAAAGGGCATGTCTGAGTTGAGTAAAAATGAATGACTATGAACAAAAGCAATTCCTCCTAGATGGGACATTTCTCCCCATTTGTGTTACCAGTGTTTTAGAGAAGAAGAAAAGAAAATTTGTGTACAAATAGATGGCCACTTTTTAAAATTCCAAATAAAATGAACGTCTCTGTAAAGAAATACATCTTCTATATCACACAAGATTATGGCTGCCACAGCTAGAACTAGGATAGCAGTCTATCTCCCTACTTGCATCACAGCATCCTTGATGAAATACTATTTTAATTCAGGAGGTACCATTGAAATAGAAGGAGACTCCAAAACACAAAAGAATAACAGCCAGCAGTTTCTTGACTTGTGTTTTGCAATTTGAACTTCAAGGATGTCATACAGCCCAAGTCTGTTCCGAATATAACTTGCTGATTCTAAGACTTCTTGCTCCCTTCTACAAGCCAAGTTTTTTCCCCAGTGCTTTCCTGACATGGGACTCAAAACCTCCCAGCACAATTTATGACAATCTTCCTTTCCCAATCTCTCTTCTCATCCTTACCATGGGGACCTACATGGAGGGTGTCCTCCACATCTCTAGAGGAACCCAAATGGCATCTCTCACACCTTTCTTGGACCAAGGTGCCACACTCACATCTCTATGTGAGACCTGCCCCCTGGAAGTGCCCCTTGCTACCTAGTCATGCGTGGCAGAAATTCCTTAACTCTGATACCCCATAATGCCATAAAAATCGAGCCTACTCCCTAAAATGGCAAACCAGTTTTAGGGGTTTTTGCACCAGTAAATAATTCAGGATTTCCCCAACTATCTTTCCAATTTGAAACCCAACACCTCTTAGCACCACTCATGGCACAAACCATCTTGTAGCATTCACTTCTAATAAAAAATTATCAGTTCATCAAATCAACTCCAACATTTCAGGATGAATAGGAAACTGTATGGCAATAATGATCATACAGCATCATGCTTATGGATCAGAAATGAACCAGGGCTGAAAGCCTAGCAACCTCAGTGGAGATATATACAATAATTTTTATGCCTTCAGCAGCTTTTAGAAATATCCGCCAGGCTGCTGAAAAATGGAAATGATACAAAGTCTAAACCCAGTCTTTAGCCTATGCAAATACAAGTCAACTCAGAAATCAGCCTGCCAAACTCCGATCAATCCCCAGTGAGCTGATTTTCCTAAATCTATATGGAATTGTCCCACCGCTAGTCATCAACACCAGATTAGTGACTTGTAATGTCAGATGACAAGCATTAGTTCCTTTAGAACCATCTACAACCTAAGAAAACTACGTATGACTGAATCATTGCCGTAAAGAAGAAACTTTGTTAGCTACAGAATCACAGAATATCAGTGACATCCATGTTGACATCATGGACTTGCATGATTTCAAAATCTTGAAACCATTTCATCTTCACCCATTAACAACACCACCCTTAGTCGAGCAGAGCCAGGAGCTTGATACAAGTACCACGCTTGCCACTGACATGCCAGAGTCCCATGAAAGGCAGCTAACTTACAGAGTAATCGAACCCGACAAACCCCTACTAGAAATGCACTTACATTCAGCAGAAGAAAGAAAACTAAGAAAAAGAACTCTACCGAGAAAAGAGAGAAAAATCTACAGAGAGAGAGAGAGAGAGAGAGAGAGAGAGAGAGAGAGAGAGCCGGGGGGGTCTAGTGGAATATATCACCTTTGGCAGATGGTAGCTCCTTTCCACCTTTGTCATAATATTCCCTTAGCGAAATTAGCGTTCTTCCTCTGAAATCTTGAATTGTCACTCTCCTTTTCTTCGACAGCTGCAACAAATACAAGGCCTCAAATTTATGTTTTTTTTTAAAAAAATTTGCTCGAACCAAAGAAAATCCGAGCTATGAAACAGCCGACCAACATTCTCGGCGGAAGATTTATTAAAAAACAAACAAATGAAAAAGAAAGCAGAAAAAGAAGGAAGTAGGGTTAGGGGGCCTTCCCGACAGATGATGAGATCGCCGTCGTCGTCGTATTCCTTCCCGTCATCGCCGCGGCCCCTTTTCCCATCCTCTTCCTCTTCCTCCTCCTCGTCTTCGCCCTCTTCCTTGTCCTTTGAAGCGAGGAGGAAGGATTCGACGACGCCGCGGACGAAGCGCTTGTAGTGGGGTTCGGAGAGGTTCATGCCAAGCTTCTGAGCTGCCGCTGTTCGGACCTTGAACTCTGTCATCTGCTCCATGTCTGCCTTCCTCAGAATGTCGAGCACCGTCGACTCGATCTTCTTCTGGATTTCAGGATTCATTTCTGGAAAATCACCAGAAACGCAGACACGGGCAGCGTTTGGCGGATTTGAGATTCGGGAAAATATGCTTTTATGGCGTGTGGATTTTAATCTTACGGACGTCTGAGACGAAGCGGAGAACGTCTTTACGGCGCTTTTACGGAAGAAGCATCCAAACGCTTTTATTGTTGGCGGGCAAGTCGTGCGTGTTCGGGTTTGAGCTTGCTGAATTTTAATTCTCATTTTTATAATTTTTTTCAACTTTAATCCTAAACCTAATTTTTACTTTTATATCTTTTTTCTAACCCTAACTTTAATCCTATATGTGTGGGTTAACTTTGAGTTTTAGTTCAAATTTTTCAAAACTTTTTTTTAAGTAAAAGTGTGCTTAGTTTATATTTGGCATACTTCTTTATTATATATAAATATATATTTTGCCTTTAATAATAGTATCATCCTTTGTCAAATAACTGTTGTTCATCCAAATTGTTCATTCCTTTATCGAATAAAGTCAAAATACTTTGAAAAAAAAATAAGAAAGGAAAAAGAAAAATAATAGTATTAAAAGGTGGAGAAATCTTATGACTAGTGGTTTGGTCATGATGTTAGTTTCATAGGATCTTGATTCATTCTAAAATATTGTTATTAAAGAATTTTCTATAAATCTTATTTCTATGTATAAATCGTTCTAAATAATGTCACTAAAGAAATTGACAATTTAGATTTAAAAAACCATGCATATATATATATATAATTAGCACCTATTTTTAACTAATCCTGAGGTATAATTTTGAGTATTTTTAGTACGTATAATTTAAGGTATCATTTGATTACATCTAAGAATTTTCTTGTATTTATTGACTTATATTTTATATTTTTATTTTTTTTCCAACGAAGGAGTGTAGGTTCAAGTGAGTTGCCTAACCCCCTTCCCGCTCCTAATTCAAAGAAGGTACAGGTTTGGGTACACGTGCGAGTTTGGGTTGAAAAAGACCTTTCCAACCCTCCTGGAAATCCAGGTTTTGGCAGTAAGTTCAAATTGAACCCACCTCAACTTACACTTCTATTTTATTGCTGAAACCATTTTCTCCATTTATCTCCTTTTCTAATCATTTTACATTAAGCAATCAACCCTTAACCCTTCTACACGACCATACCATATTAATCATAATATCAATATTCGAATTGTCCAGTTGTGAGTTCCGATGATCATCTCATGCCTTATTTTGTACCATGATTTGACATCATCGCTATGACTTATTATTAAAAACCATTATTGATTAATTGAATTGGTGATTTGGTGGTGTCATGTAGACGCTTTTTGTGTGCCTTGTACGAACATTTTCCACCCCTAACTGCCTGCGCAGGAGAAATTGAAGAGGATAAGATGGACAGATCAAAATGATATTATCAGAAAAATAAAATAATATAAATCACTAAATAAATATACATTTCAAATAATATCAACAAAAGATAATAATTAAAGATGTGGAGAAAATTATTAAGAGTAATTATTGAGAATAAGTAAATGTCAAATTATTACATAAAAGAACATAAAAAGGAAGGGTGTCTCTATCTTCCTTTGTGTATCACCAACCAAACACATTAATCTAACATTTCATAAGAAATCCCAGTCATATACAACCCATCTACATTTTCTATTCTCCATCTAAAGCCGGATCAAACTGACTCCATTTTGTTGGATTGAATACACCTCCTGAGCCAGTATCATCTCAGGCAAATAAGCCTCAAAACCAGCAAATCCTAAGCATGCTCCCAGTACAATGGCTGCTCATCCTAACAAGCTGACAGACGTGTGCAGGATATAAACTTCACATTAGGTGGACTCCATGTTTATGGAAAAAAGAGCAGGGCGTACAACTCATGCAAGATTACAAATCGCCATCTGATCAATTAACAACTATATAATTAAATTGTGTCTGAATCTGGCAAATGTTAACATACCGAAGTCTATCCTGTTAACTTCCCTCGAAGGTTTTTGACTTGGGAAGAGACAAGATAGCACATACAAAGCTGGATACGTCTGTGCCTTCATGGAAAAATACATCAGATGCCACCCTGAATCTTGGGTTCAGTGGAGACCTCTCTTGTAATCTTTATCTTCTGAACTTCCTTGGACTTGGCTTCCTTTTTCTGCATCAAGTTGGCTTGTGTTACGTAGATCACATGCTTCGAAATCAAAATCAGAACTGATAGAAGACTTCTATTTATTTTCCTTTGGTCTTCCATAAAAGGGGATCTGAACAAAAGCTCGGTTGCAAGGGATGAGCAAAAGATGAAATACAACCAGAGCTTTGTTAGCATGATTTCTGCATGAATTTGCTTTGCAAAAGGGCAGCCTGACATCAGATACTTAGTTATTCTAGTTGTACCACACTACCACATAGGTTGTTATATTGGTTTGTAGTTTGGACATTGTTAATGGATTAATAATTTCTTCCGAGAGATAAGCAGGTTTTCACAAGGCTAGACGTGAATGGAATTCCAATACAAGAATAGGGACAAGATGACCCCTCCGCAGCTAACTCATAGAATGCTGCAAAATGTTTCAGTGCTTGAGGATACGCACAACAAAATATGAAACGCCCGGATGGGGACCAAATTTCTTTAAAGATACAATCTAAATTCCAGGGATTAGCAATTCTTTCAAGAGCAGGCTGATTAGCTTTCTCACCAGGAATATGTAGTAGGGTATGCTAGAAACGGCTCCATGCCCTCCGAAAAAAGTCAGGGCCACATACAATGATGCAAACTAACTTGCAAAGGCATATATGAAAACCACCGATCACATGGATTAGCATGAGTTTTCATCATATACAAAAAAAATTTTAAACCATCAAAACAAGCACATATCGATAATTTCTAACGAATTAGATAGAACAGATGAGAAGAATAGAAGAAAAGAAAAGACCAATCCGAGTTCTACCTTGATTCAACCTTCTCCATGGCATCTTCCTTCTCCCCCCTTCCAAAAGCAACCTCATCCATGTTTTGTCCACGTCGCCTATACCTCCCACCGGATGTAATAAATCCCGGGCAAGGCCTGTATGCCTTAATGGGCCACCAGCCAAATCCTGGTACTGCTCCTATTCCCCCTTGAATCCTTCCCTCACCGTTGCAGCCTCTCTCTATTTCCTCTCTCCCACAAGTCTTGCATCCTCTAGAGACACATAGTAGCTAGAAATAATTAGCTTCTCTCCATTTGCAGGACTTCACCTACTAAATATTTTCTTATCAATGAACTTGAAATCATAGACGTGTCAGTTACAAACAAAATTTTGGCTTCAAATTCTCAAAAAGCCCAGGAATGTTTGCAGCATTCAAGCAACATGCAATCCGTGCAGCTCAGTCATTGCTTGACTGTGGCATCTTTTTTGCTTGTCTTTTCTTGTTTCAACTCTTTTTAATTTCAGGGATCCCAGAAATGGCTTAAAGCTTTCAAAGCCTAGCCAAGTGTCGTTTTCCTATTTATTGCTTCTACTAATTGCTACCTACGAATGTTGAGCAGAGATTTCAGAAGCAACAAATAGAAGGGGGAAAATATTTAAAAGTGTCCATCGTAAACCTCCAAAATTTCAGCTAACAAAATCAATGTAAATTATCAATGACAGACCAAAAAAGACGTATGGAAACAAAATGATCATCGTAGTGTCTTTGATTATTTGATTTAGCACTCTTTACCGTACATTCCATAGGGTATTGAATGGTCGCAAC